>JAVJIF010013907.1:0-139679 GCA_038442645.1 Agave tequilana
TGGCTTGGTAGTAAGGACCACTATCAGCTGCATTGAATGATATTGCATTGTAGTAGAAGAATTTCGTCATGATTTTTCATCCTTTTTAATACTCAGTTGAGAACATGCTTTTAATTGATTTCTATTTTGTTGGGAACATGTAAGGTTTCTATCACGAGCTGGAATTTCAGCTTCTCTCGTACTAAAACTCTGACGCAATCCACTGTTAATCGCTGATCCTGAAGGTTGCGAACTACTACTGCCGCCAATATCTCTTGTATGACCTTCTGCCGATCTCCAAGTCATTTCACGACTTTCTTTCATTAGCTTATTTAGTTGTCTTCTTTTCAACTCCTTTCAAACCACCAACTTCTTCAATTTCATTATTAGAATTTTCATTCGGTCACTCATAAAAATCTCCTCACTTAAAGATTCATAAGTCGCTCTTTCTTTGCTACCTTCAGAAAAGATGTCTCATTATTTAGATACCTCTTTTGGTACTTGCAAGCATCCTCTACCTGACCGGATACATGTGTTATATGTCACTTCAATCTAGTGATATCACCTTGGATTTGTTTCCCATAATAATTACATTTCACAAGTTTTCTACTACCACCAACAGGGGTACCTGTTCCCATCCCATATCGCGTTACTTTGGAGTCATACTGAAATTCAAAAAATTATCTTTTTATACCAGATTAAGCTAAACTAACTTACTTAAAAACTACAATTAACTAAATTAAATTAAACTAATTTAAATATTAACTAAACTAGTTAATTACCAGATTAAGCTAAACTAACTTATTACCTAACTTCAATAAAATTATTAAATTACCCTAACTTAGTTAAATTACAAAATTATTTAAATTAAATTAACCTAAATTAAGTTTAACTAAATTAAACTAATTTAATTTAAATTAAACTCAAATAATTGAGAACAGAGACTGAGAACAGAGGGAGAGAGGACTGAGAACAGAAAGAGACGGAGAGGACTGAGGGAGAGAGACTTAGAGAGGGGGAGAGAGATTGACGGAGAGAGAGGAAGAGAGAGACATAGATCGACAAGAGAGAGGGAGAGAGATTGACGGACAGAGGAGAGGAATAGAGGAGAGAGGGAGAGAGATCGACGGAGAGAGAGAGACAGACAGAGGGACAGAGAGATGCAGAGGGGGAGAGAGATCGACGGAGAGAGACGGAGATAGAGAGACGCAGAGGGAGAGAGGGAGAGAGATCGACGGAGAGAGAAAGTGAGAGAGATGGTGACAGAAAGGGGGAGAGAGAGACGGAGACAGAGAGGAAGAGAGGGACAGAGAGAGATCAACGGAGAGAGGGAGAGAGATCGACAGAGAGAGACGCAGAGGGAGTGAGGGAGAGAGATCAACGGAGAGAGGGAGAGAGATCAACAGAGAGAGACGCAAAGGAAGAGAGGGAGAGATCGACGGAGAGAAAAGGGAGAAAGATCGACAGACAGAGAAGCAGAGAGAGGGAGAGAGAGACACAGAGAGAGAGACAAAAGGGGAGAGAGATAAGATCGGCGGAGAGAGGGAGAAGATTGACGGGGAGAGAGAGAAAGAGAGGGAGAGTGGGTACGGGGTACTTGCGAGGGCGAAGGCGGAGCGAGGGTGATCTGGAGAATTTTTTATTCTTTTTTCCCTCGCTCGCGCTCCTCTCTCCTTTATATTCTATCACGGGCGCACAACGAACCCGAATCGAGTTTGACTCGGAGCCAACTCAGCCAACTCGGCTGAGTCTTTTTGGCCGAGTCGGCTCCAAGTCGAATCCGATTCGGGTTCGACTCTGACCCGCCCTGTGACTCGGGCAACCGAGTCGGCTCGGATCAGGCCGAGTCGTATACACTGGGCCGGTCTTCGTTCCATGATCAAATGACTATTTTCTTGTTTCTTCTCATAATTTTGCTAGAATTACATTTCTGATATGTAAAGAAATAGAAACCTTAGGAAGAAATTTATTGATTTTCATAAGAGAAGATACAAGGTATATATAGAAGACAAAGTGGGTATATGTGTAACACCCAATAATCCAATAATAATAACCCAACTTACACTCCCCTCAAGCTGGAGCATAGAGACTAACAAACATGCCCAACTTGTTATATAGATTAGAAACACCTGAATTGAGGCAGTTTTGATAAGGATATCAGTCAACTGATTTGAAGACAGTGTGATTGGAACATAACCACCTTATTTTGTTCAAGCATCTTTGACAAAAATGACAGTCAATTTCCTTGTGTTTTGTCTTTCATGGAATGCAGGATTCTGGACAATATAGATAGTAGACTGATTATCACAATGCATAGGTATAAGTTCAGGCTGTCTGAAACCAGCTTCATCAATAGATTTTTTTTTAATCACACCATCTCGCATAACGTATGAGCATAACTCTATACTCAGCTTCTGCTGCATTCGAGCGAGACACAATATCTTACTTTTTGCTCCTCCAAGTCACCAGATTTCCTTCAACAAAGGTGCAATACCCAATATAGATAGACTTCATGTTTTCTTGGTCACCCAGCATAATCTGAATCCGAATATCATAAAGTGTATATGCCCATGTTTTCTGTACACCAACTCTTTCCTAGATAACTCTTGATGTAAGCCAGAACCCCCCATGCAACTAACCAATGAGCCTCTCTGGGCTGATGCATGAATCTACTCAGTGTCCCTACAACAAAAGTAATATCTAGCCTAGTAACCTTGAGATATATCAACTTCCCAATCAATTTTCTATATCTTCCTGGATCATCATGTATGATTCCATTGAGCAATAAATTCACATTGGCTTCCATTGGAGTGGGTAGCAGGCTCGCATCCCAAAAGGCCTGCTTCCTCAAGAAGACCAGAGCATACTTTCGCTGGGAAAGAAGTATACTGTGTTTTGATGTACAACTTCAATTCTCAGAAAGTATTTTGGATGTCCTATATCCTTGGTCACAAATTGACACTTAAAATACTTCATAGTGTTGCTAAGGTTACAATCAATCGGTTTTTGAGTTTTGATGATTACAAAACATATATAGTTATTTGTACTAATCATTTTTTTTTGGTGTTTGTGTGTTTCAGGTTCTAAGGTTCATGAAGTGTTCTTCCCTAAAGGAAGGTTGTTTTGACTCAAGTTGGTTCATTTCGGGTTCAAAGTATCAAGCTATTCAAGATCACTATGGAGAAGCCGCTTGAAGACCTTGTAGTCACCTAGAACCTATGTAACGTAGTTTTGTTAAAGAATGAGGCTGTGTTAAGTTGGCTCAAGAAAACACACACTTTCTAAAATACGGTTTTTATTTTTGGTATTGATTTAAGTTCATGCTTTGATTTCTATACATGACTCAAATTTTTTATAAATTTTAATATCTGTTTTATCATGTATACCAACCTTTATAGCATGATACTTAATCGTATATCCTTACAAATTAATTTGAAAATTTTTCAAAGTTCAAAAAATGTCCTATAATTTTTCTGTTTCAGGCCTGACGGTCGACCGGGCGGTCGCCGGTCCATTCCAGGCCTGACGGGGTCGACCGGGCCGGGTCGATCGAACCTTGTGATCAGGGCGTGCATGTTTTGTGCACGTCTATCGGTCGATAGACTAAGCCCTTGCTCTCTGTTTTTTGGTCGGTCGACCGGGTCATTCGATCGATACGGTACTAAGTGAAAAACTTCTTTGGCTGCCGGTCGCCGACCGGTCGACCGAGTCCAACGGCTACTTTGCCAATTGGACTGTCGGTCGACCGACAGCCGCCAGCTGCCATAACAGCTATTTTTTAGAGATTTCTCTCTAGGATTTGGTTGGGATTCGTGTGGCAGCTGGTTCTGAAATTTTGGGGGCTATTTTCTGACCTAATAAGCTAGTTATAATCATGTTTTGATCTCCTCTAATCCCTATAATATAGGGGATTGGTCACTTGCAAAAGATAAGAAAAATCCTAGTTTTCAAGTTTCCAAAAGAAAGAAAAAGTTTTCAAAAGCTCTCAATTCTCTTTGTGCATTCTTGGTTACTTATTTTTAGTTGTTTTTCAAGCAAATTTTCTTCACACTGAATTTGTTTTCTCACTACACTTCTTGAGCCAAATATCCTCCTCATTCTATAAGGAAGTTGTAAAGAGAAGTTTGTGATCCCTTGTTGATCACTTGGTACTTGTTCCTTCTTGTGTTGAGATCCCTCTTCGATAGAGGATTGTAATTGGTGGGGTTCGGTACTCCGGTCTTCGGTAGACCTTTGTAATTCTCCGGTGGATATAGTGGAAACCCTTCACGGCGGTGAAGGCGGGGAGTAGAGCGGTGGCTCGAACCTCGAAACAAATCCTTTGTGTTTGCGATTGATTTTCATTTTTGCTCTTTATTGCTTTACAATTCTTTTTGTAATAGATCTTGTGTGCACTTCATTATTGCATCCATTTCATTTCTTGCTAAATTGTCGATCAATACTCATATAATAAGATTGCAATACGCACCTCAAACTCTTATCTAGAGGAATCACGAGTAAGGAGTTCAGAGCCCTTCACCGGGTATTCGGCTTCTAGTCTTGTTTTTGGCGATGGTTGCATCATATATTCATACTTGTTTAAAAGATCATTAGATTAGCATTAACACTATTCACCCCCTCTAGGTGTTTTTTTCAATTGGTATCAGAGCTTTGGCCTCTAGGCTCTTGGCTTAACAACCTTAGAGAGATCCTATATTGCTAATCATTTTATTCATTCTTTCATTCTCATACTCTTAGTAAAAATGGCCGAAGGAAGTAAGACCCCACCTAAGTTTGATGGCCATAACTTTCCCATATGGAAGGTTAAGATGACCGTATTTTTGCAATCCTTAGGAAGCCGGGTTGCAAAGGCGGTGACCAAACCATTTAGTGCACCCACCGGTGATGAGGACACTTGGTCCGATATTGACACAAAAGAGCTTGATGCTAATGCTAGAGCACACTGTGTCTTGCTTCATGCCCTTAATGATGATGATATCTCTAGAGTTATTCATTGCAAATCCGCACATGAGATTTGGACTCACTTGCTTGTCACTCATGAGGGAACCTCACAAGTTAAGAGGGCAAAATAGACCTTTTTCGTTCCCAATATGAAAATTTTTCTATGCAGGAGAATGAAACCATAGATGATATGGTTACTAAATTTACAAAGATTACTAATGGACTTTCTTCTTTAGGTGATGCTATTAACAACGACCAAAGGTGAGGAAGATCATTCGTGCACTCCCTCCATCTTGGGAAGTCAAAACCACTACCTTGAAGGAACTTAATGACAAGGAAGAGATGGAGCTTATAAGGCTCATTGGGAATCTCAAAACCCATGAGATGGAAAGAAAAGTAAGAGAAGAAATGGCTCCTTCCAAAAGAAGCTATTGCTTTCAAAAGTTATTCCACATACTCCGACGAAGATGATGAAGAAGAAGATAATGAAGAGCTTTCACTTCTTGTAAAGAACGTTCGGAGAATGTACAACAAAGCAAAGTTCCAAAATAGAAAGAAATGGCAAGCTAAAGAAGAGAAGAAAATCACTTGTTTCAATTGCCAAAAGCCGGGTCACATTGTTGCGGAATGTCCGAAAAGAGCAAAACCCTCCACCTCCAAGAAGCCATACAAAAGAAAGCATTAAAGGCTACTTGGGATTCCGAGAGTGAATCCGAGGAGGAAGTCGACACCGCCAACATGTGCTTCATGGCAAATGAAAGCACAAGCAAGGTAACTGCCAATACTCCCATTGATTGTGAGCTTTCCATGGATGAACTAGGAGAAGCTTTTGAAGAACTTTCACATAACTATGATTTTCTTAAAAAGAAATATTTGAAAATGAAAGAGGAAAATGAATCTCTAAATCATAAAGTTTTCACTCTTTCAAAAGAAAAGGATGAATTGCTTTCAACTCTTGTTTCTACACAAAGGATTTGACAACTATAAAATTTCATGCAAAGGTAAATTTCCACAAATTGATGAAATGAAATCTCCATGCTAAAAGAGAAAATTGATTCATAGTAGTTTTAAAAAATGTGAATTTGATAAGAATAGACTAGAGGCTATGTTTCCTAAGAAACAAGTCCCTAAGAAACATACACATGCTATTCATGCTCATGTTCATAAGTCACAACCTTTACCTCATGCCAAACACCCTAAACATGCCCACACTCCACACACACATCATGCATACATGTATGGTAAAGTATTTTCATGCACATATTGTGGCCGTAAAGGTCATTTGGTTAGATTTTGCTATAATAGACTTAATGCTTCACTTAATAATGTTTGGGTTCGGAATACTAACTTTCAAGGACCCAAGAAAATTTGGGTACCAAAGTCAATGAATTTGTTAAATGATGTAGGTACCTTTCAAGGCCCAACAACGTAAAGGATTGTGGTATCTTGATAGTGGTTGCTCAAGGCATATGACTTGGATATCAATAACTTTGCAAGCCAATCAAGATACCATGAAGGTGGCACCGTCACCTTCGGAGATGATGCCAAGGGAAAAATCATCGGTATTGGTAATGTTAAACTTGGTAATCCCCTTTAATAGAAAATGTTGTTTTAGTTGATGGCCTCAAGCATAATCTCTTGAGTGTTAGTCAACTTTGTGATAAAGGTTTTGATGTTGTTTTTGATAATTTAGCTTGTAAAGTTATTGATAGACTATCCAACACATGTATATTTTCCGGTTTTCGTGAAAGCAATGTATACATGATTGACATGTCTAATATGTTTTGCAATGCTACTTGTTTGAAAGCCCTCGATGATGACTCTTGGTTGTGGCATAGAAGATTAGGCCACATTTCTTTTGACCATCTATCTAGATTAAACAACAAGGAAATGGTAAAAGTATTCCTTACTTGAACTTTGAAAAGAACCGCGTTTGCGACGCGTGCCAACTTGGGAAACAAACCAAGTCCTCTTTCAAGTCAATCAAGGATATCATGACATCACGTCCCTTGGAGTTGATCCATATGGATTTATTTGGTCCTACTCAAACCAAAAGTCTAAGTGGGAATCGGTTTGCTTTTGTTTTAGTTGATGATTTCTTGCGTTTTACATGTGTTTCTTTTTAGAGCACAAAAATCAAGCCTTTTCATATTTTCAAGCCTTTAAGAAAAGAGTTGAAAAGGAAAAAGATTCTTCTATTTTATGAATAAGAAGTGATAGAGGTGGTGAATTCAATAACCAACCCTTTACCACTCTTTGTGAAGAACATGGAATTAAGCATGAACTATCTTGTCCTACAACTCCACAACAAAATGGAGTCGTTGAGAGGAAAAATCGAACATTACAAGAGATGGCTAGGACAATGATAAATGAATATGGTCTCCTTCATTATCTATGGGCCGAGACCGTTAACACATCTTGCTATATATCAAATCGAGTTTTCTTATGCAAAAATACTTCAAAAACATCTTTTGAGATCTATTTTTCTAGAAAGCCAAATGTTTCATACTTTAAGGTTTTTGGATGTAAATGCTTTGTTTTGAACACAAAAGACAATTTAGGTAAATTTGATGCAAAGTCTTATGAAGCAATTTTTATTGGTTATTCTAATACTAGTAAAGCTTATAGAGTTTTCAATAAGTCATCTTTAACTATTGAAGAATCTATACATATAAAGTTTGAGGAATCTAATGTGTTTGTTAAGAATGCTGTAGAAATAGATTCTTTAAATGAAGATATGGAGAGAGCTACTTTGGAGGACTCACCTACCATTGAAGACATGCCAAAGGATGATGAAAGAAATGAACTTCAAGAAAATGAGGCTCAAGGATATAAAATTCAAGAAGTTGAAGTGGAGCCTACTCAACCTCTTCCAAAAGATTGGAGATACAATCCACATCATCCCAAGGATCTTATTATAGATGAAGTATCTAAAGGGGTAACTACTCGTTCTAAACTTCATGACTTTTGTGGACACTATGCTTTTATTTCTCACTTTGAACCCAAGAACATCCTCGAAGCCGAGGGCGATTCATATTGATTGCTAGTCATGCAAGAGGAGCTCAATCAATTCGAGCGCAACCAAGTTTGGCATCTTATTCCTAGGCCCCACGATAGACCAACAATTGGTACTAAATGGATCTTTAAGAACAAGTTGGATGGGTCTGGAAATGTTATTAGGAATAAAGCTAGGTTAGTTGCCCAAGGTTACACTCAATCGAAGGTATCGATTTGGAGGAAACTTTTGCACCCGTAGCACGGCTTGAAGCCATACGGATGACACTTGCATTTGCTTCTTATAAAGATTTTAAGCTTTTTCAAATAGATGTAAAAAGTGCCTTCTTAAATGGATTTATTGAAGAGGAGGTGTATGTTGAACACCCCTTGGGTTTGTTAATCCTACACATCCGGATTTTGTTTTCAAACTTGATAAAGCTCTTTATGGTTTAAAACAAGCCCCTAGGGCTTGGTATGAAAGACTTTCCTCTTTTCTAATTCTAATGGTTTTAAGAACGGAAAAATAGATACTACTTTGTTTACAAAACATGTTGAAAATGATATACTTATAGTTCAAATTTATGTAGATGATATCATTTTTGGTTCTACTAATGAAAATCTTTGCCAAGTTTTTGAATCATGCATGAAGGAAGAATTCGAGATGTCTATAATGGGTGAGCTTAACTACTTCCTTGGGCTCCAAATCAAGCAAACGAAGGATGGGATCTTCATCAATCAAGCCAAGTATACGAAGGAACTAATCAAGAGATTTGGGCTTGAATGGGCTAAAACAAGCAAAACTCCCATGGCAACTATCACTAAGCTTGACAAGGATGAACAAGGTACAAGTGTAGATATTAAGTTTTACCGTAGCATGATTGGTAGCTTGTTGTATTTGACGGCTAGTAGGCCAGACATTATGTTTTCTGTATGTCTTTGTGCTCGATTTCAATCGTGTCCTAAAGAGTCACATTTGGTTGCGGTAAAACGCATTATTAGATACCTTAAGGGCACAATTGAAATGGGTTTGTGGTATCCGAAGACCGGACAATTTTCCATGACGAGTTTTTCGGATGCCGACTATGCGGTTTGTAGAGTGGATAGGAAGAGTACAAGTGGAACATGCCAATTTCTTGGTAATTGTCTTGTTTCTTGATCTTCCAAAAAGCAAAATCGGTAGCCCTCTCAACCGCCGAGGCGGAGTATGTTGCGGCCGGAGCTTGTTGTGCATAACTTCTTTGGATGAAACATACTCTCCTTGACTATGATTTGCATTTTGACCATATTAAAATATTTTGTGATAATACTAGTACTATTCATATGACTAAAAATGCAAATCTACATAGTAAAATTAAGCACATTGACATTCGGTATCACTTTCTTAGAGATCATATGAGAAAGGTGATATTGATATTGATTATGTTTCTACCGATTTTTAACTTGCCGATATTTTTACAAAACCACTATACTATGTTAGATTTTCCTTTATTTGTGGTGAATTGAATATTTGTGTTATGGAATCTTGAAGAAAATTTTTTAACCAAGTTTACCCTTTTTGATGTATGACAAAAAGGGGGAGAAAAAGTTAGCTTATTTGAGTTTGGAGTTATATATTTTGAGTTTTAACACTTTGGAGTTATGCATTTTGACTTTTGAGTTATAACAAGTTACTTTTTAGTTTTCAGTTTTGACCTTTAAGTAATAACAAGCTAGTTTGGAGTTATGCATCTTGAGTTTTGGTTTGAGTTAAGAATTTTGAGCAATGTGTTTTGTATCCCTATGTCTTCCTTTTTTAATGCCAAAATTCTTAGTTTCCTATTATGTATATAGCCATTCATTTATACATAGCATGATTTGAGGGGGAGCTTCCAAGCTTTTTTCCCACATTTATACATAGCATGATTTGAGGGGGAGCTTCCAAGCTTTTTTTCCACAATTTTTTTTTAAATAACTCATATGTTTGTCATCATCAAAAGGGGGAGATTGTTGGCCCAAGGTTACTTTGAGTTTTGATGATTACAAACATATATATTATTTGTACTAATCATTTTTTTTGGTGTTTAAGTGTGTTTCAGGTTCTAAGGATTCATGAAGTGTTCTTCCCTAAGGAAGGTTGTTTTGACTCAAGTTGGTTCATTTCGGGTTCAAAGTATCAGCTATCAAGATCACATATGGAGAAGCCCGCTTGAAGACCTTGTAGTCACCTAGAACCTATGTAAGACTTAGTTTGTTAAAGAATGAGGCTGTGTTAAGTTGGCTCAAGAAACACACACACTTTCCAAAATACGGTTTTTTTTTTTGGTATTTGATTTAAGTTCATGCTTTGATTTTTATACATGACTCAAATTTTTTATAAATTTATATCTTGTTTATATCATGTATACAACCTTTATAGCATGATACTTAATCATATATCCTTACAAAATTATTTGAAAATTTTTCAAAGTTCAAAAAAATGTCCTATAATGTTTCTGTTTCACACAGGCCTGACAGTCGACCGGCCGATCGACCGGTCCATTCCAGGCCTGACCGGTCGACCGGGCCGGTCGACCAAGCCTTGTGATCAGGGCGTGCATGTTTTGTGCACGTCTGTCGGTCGACCGACTGGAAGCACCTTGCTCTCTGTTTTTGGTCGGTCGACCGGGTCAGTCGACCAACAGTACTAAGTGAAAAATTTCTTTGGCTGCCGGTCGAACCGAGTCCAACGACTACTTTGCCAATTGGACTGTCGGTCGACCGGGTCGCCGGCGCCAGACCAAGCCGCCAGTTGCCATAACGGCTATTTTTTAGAGATTTCTCACTAGGATTTGGTTGGGATTCGTGTGGCAGCTGGTTCTGAAATTTTGGGGCTATTTTCTGACCTAATAAGCTAGTTATAATCATGTTTTGATCTCCTCTAATCCCTATAAATAGAGGGGATTGGTCATTTGCAAAAGATAAGAAAAACACCTAGTTTTCAAGTTTCCAAAGAAAGAAAAATTTTCAAAAGCTCTCAATTCTCTTTGTGCATTCTTGGTTACTTATTTTAGTTGTTTTTCAAGCAAATTTTCTTCACAACTGAATTTGTTTCCTCACTACACTTCTTGAGCCAAATATCCTCCTCATTCTATAAGGAAGTTGTAAAGAGTTTGTGATCCCTTGTTGATCACTTGGTACTTGTTCCTTCTTGTGTTGAGATCCCTCTTCGGTAGAGGATTGTAATTGGTGGGGTTCGGTACTCCGGTCTTCGGTAGACCTTTGTATTCCTCGGTGGATATAGTGGAAACCCTTCATGGCGGTGAAGGCGGGGAGTAGAGCGGTGGCTCGAACCTCGAAACAAATCCTTTTTGTTTGCGATTGATTTCCATTTTTGCCTCTTTATTGCTTTACAATTCTTTCTTGTAATAGATCTTGTGTGCACTTCATTATTGCATCTATTTCATTTCTTGCTAAATTGTCGATCAATACTCATACAACAAGATTGCAATACGCACCTCAAACTCTTATTTAGAGGAATCACGAGGAAGGAGTTCAGAGCCCTTCACCGGGTAGTCGGCTTCTAGTCTTGTTTTGGGGCGATCGTTGCATCATATATTCATACTTGTTTAAAAAGATCATTAGATTAACATTAACCTTATTCACCCCCCCTCTAGGTGTTTTTTCACATAGTCTCCAACAGCCCAGCTGAATCACTACCGGTCAGCAAAATATTATCAACATAAAGTCAGAACAACGATGCTAGACCTTGTACGCCGAACGAAAACAGAGTGATCTGACACCGATGAAATCTAATACCAGAGATGGTAAGGCTGAACTTCTCAAACCACACCCTTGGACTCTGCTTGAGTTTATATATGACCTTTCAAAGATGACAAACTTTTGTCCCCCTTGAGCAACATAGCCTGGGGTTGTTCAAACTTCCTCTTGAAGATCCTAATATAAGAAGCGTTCTTAACATTCAGTTGGAACAATGTCCATGACAGGTTAACATCAATGGTGAACAGAATCCTGATAGAATTCATCCTGAAAACTAGCGAGAATATCTCAAAATAGTCGATGTCATATATCTGAGTAAAACCTTTGGCCACGAATCTGTTGGTGCCGAACTAACTCCCAGTTCTTTTAGAAGTAAGGGCTTTCATCTCCTCATCCATAGCCTGCTTCTAGGCAGATACTAATAAAGCCTCTCTATATGACCTGGTTATAACTCAGAAGACAAAGATGGCAAACTGATGAAAAGTGGGGTTACGGTGATCATAAGAAACGAAATTCAAAATAGGATAATCAGTGCAAGACCGTTTACCTTTTCGAAGGGGCAATGGAAATATCAAGATCAGAGGGAGATGCTAATGGTGGAGAAGGAGGACCGTCTACTCAAGAGGGGTTAGCCGAACTGGTTCGGAGGCAGGAATGTTTGGGCGATAAGTGTAAACCAATGTTTAAATTAATGATACATAATGATAACGTTTTTTCTTTATTATGTTAATATAGGTTATAACGTAACGCATAATGTAGGTTACACGATTTAATATTTATTTAATAAAAATAAAATATATATACTATATTTAAGATTTTTATAAATAGAAAAATAATTTTAAAAATCTAAATATCAAAAATATATAACACATTTAGTAAGTCTCACAATAATATTTTAGCAAGTATCACAATAATTTTCACATTCACAAGTTATAATAGTTCGCAAATATAACAAATTTCATAATAAGTTCGCAAACATAAGTATGATAACAAACATGATAATTTTTAGCAATTATCTTTTGATGATATTATCTCAGCCAATATTTTTAGCAATTATCTGTCTCTGCTCTCTCTCCCTAGATATTCCACTCTCTCTGCTCTCTCTCTCCTCTCTGATCTCTCTTTGTTTTTCTCTCCAGATCTCTCTTTGCTCTCTCCCGAGAGAGAGGGCAGAGAGAGATCGGGAGGGGGAAGAGAGATTGGAGGGAGTGAGAGAAGAGAGAGCTTACATGTGCTTGGAGACGACGCCGACGAGAACCACCGCTTAGAGACGATGCTAATGAGAACCACCACGACGGAGAACCACCAAAGGTAGGTCTTATTCTTCTTTCTTTGTTCTTCTTCTTCTCAGCTCTGTCGACTAGGTTGCAGGGACGGTGGCGAGGTTGTAGAGAGGATTTTTTGGGGGATTCTTTTGGCATTAGACTGAGCGAATTTGAGGGATTTTATAAAAAGTTAATTTGCACCATAACGTAAGTTACTGTGCGTTATGTTAATAACGTAACGTAACGAATGTTACGGGCAAAATAACTATTGTTATGAAACATTGTGTTTTTTTAGCTCTGTTATGTAACAATTGGTTGGCGTTAGGTTATATAACGAGTAATAACGAGTTATATAACGGGTTTTTTAGAATACTGTGTAAACGTATCTGAAATCGCGAACTGGGTTGGTTGCAGGGGATCCTGAGTTTCTATCGGCGGTACCAGCGAAGAAACAGTGGAAGCAGGTGTAGGCAAAGGCACATTTAGTGACGGAAGAACAGTCTCAAATATAGTGATAGGAATCTGTGGAGAGAAATATGAAACAGACTCAAAAAACGTAATATCATCATACACCAAATACTTCCCGATGGAGAGATTAGAGCACCGATATCCTTTTTGTGTTCTAGAATATCCAACAAAGACACTTTGTAGATCTAGGAGATAACATATAGCCCAGGAGACAAGTCCTGAACAAAATAATGCAACCGAAAACACGAGGAGTCATGGAGAAAGGTGTTTTCTTAGGAAAGAGACAAGAAAAAGGAGATTTTTTATCGAGAATACAAGAGGGCATCTTGTTAATCGGATGACTAGCACTTAACACATCATCAGACCATAAATATTTCGAGACACTCATATGAATCAGTATGGTTCTAGCGACATTTAGAATTGTCTATGTTTACGTTCAACAACTCCATTTTGTTAAGATGTATGAGAACAAGAGGTATGATGAATAATCTCATTTTTGGAAAAAAAATGGATACATCTTATTTAACATACTCTAAGGCATTTTTAATACGAAGCACTCGAATTGAAGTAGAAAACTGATTTTTTATTTCATTAAAGAAAAGTTCAAACACCTAGAGACTTCTGACCTCTCTTTTAAGAGATACAACCACCTCATGCAAGAGGAGTCATTAACAAAGAGCAGAAAATATCTAAAATGCTTAATAGAGGGCATACGAATAGGATCCCAGATATCAGAATGGACCAACTCACATGCAGAACTACTACGATTATTGACTCGACTCTGAAAAATAGCATGGTGATGCTTACCTAATTCACAAGACCACAACCTAAAGAAGAAAATAACAGACCGAAGTTTTTGCACCGAAGGATGACCCAAGCGCCAGTGTCAAAGTAAAACTGGATCAGGCTGACCTGCAACCAAGTCAATAGGGGTCACTCGATCATCCAAATAGTATATGCCTCCTCGCTCATGCTCCGACCCAATCCTCTTCCCAGATGACAGGTCCTGAAACACACAATGAGAAGAGACAGAGGTTTTTTTTGCAGTTATTACGTTTAGTAAACTGTCTGATAAACAAGAGACTAATAAGAAATCGTGGAACATATAGGACATCAGTAAGGGTTAATGATGAAGTAGTTTGAACTACCCCATTTTCTAATACAGGAGAATGAGTACCATCAGCAATTTTAACAAAGGTGTGGACACGTGACAAATTTAATGAAACAAACTCTTGTTTAATACCTGTCATATGGGATGAGGCTCTTGAGTCTAATATCCAGAGCTTTTGAGGAGAGGTAGTATAGGCGTGCATACCTGAAATAGATGCATGAGTCGCTAGAAGATCATTCTGAGAGAACTTTACCTGTCTGAGTCTATCATTCTCCTCCTTCAACATTAGAACAGTGGAAGAGCCAGGAATAGCAGATGAAGAACTCTGAGGAGTAACACATGGGGTACGAAAATCAGAATCAGATAGCAGTGCCCACTCAGGTCGATCAAATTTCTCCTAGCACTTTTCAGAGATGTGATTTCTATGTCCTTAATGCCTACATTGCCAAGGGCCTATCTCGGAGGCACTCTGTCTGCCTCCATAAGATCCACGTACACGTCCAACGAATTCACGTTCTCGTCTTTCAAAATCGCGGCCATGGCCATGACCTCTGTCACAACTAGAAATCATGACAGACTGCTCAATAGATGGTGCAGATGAAACATCGGATCTAGTAGAGACCCGCATAACTCTTGAGAAGGTGGCAGTCAACGTGAGAATACTAAATCCTCCCAGTATCTGACCCCGCACCTCGGATCGTAGTGTAGGACTTAAGCCAGATAAAAACTTTGATATCGCTAGATCCTGATGATATCCTCTCAGTGTTGCTGCATTTGTAACAGCAGGCTGATGTATTTCTAACTTATCAATAAGTCCTTTGAGTTTGCCATAAAATTCAGGCACAGATTTGTCTCCCTGTTTGAGCTCAAATAGGCGCTTATAGATCTCAAACAACCTCGAGGGGTTCTTCTCATTGTCATACATCACCTTACATCTCCTTGGCAGTAGTCAAAAATATAATATTACCACTAATCTTCTTCTCTAGACTGTTGAAAAGTCATGTTATCACAGAATAATCTCTAATAAGCTAGGTTATATAAGTAGGATCTGTAATAGCAGGTGGATCTTGAAGGAGGTGAGCCAATTTGTTTTGAGCGCCAATGAATATACAGAAGGCTTGCGCCCATAACAAGTAGTTGGATCCATTCAACTTCTCCGTATTCCCCAACATTGTCTTGGGAACAAGAGTCTCAACCATCGAAGAGATCATAGTGGAGGAGGAACTTGCAGTCTCAGACATAGTAGCCAGTAGATAAATCATCAGAAATCAGACAATGGTAGTAGGAAACCGCCAGTAAGTATGAGAAATAAACAACTTAGTTACCAGATAGAGACATAGACAGCCAGAATTGCATCAAGGAAACAACTTCTCAGCCTGAAATAACCGGATCAGATGAAAAAAATTTAATTTTTGAGCAGTAAACAGATCACATCTCACCAGAAAAGCCTTGTAGAGCATCCAAATAGCCAAATCAGATGTTCTGATACCATGTAGAGAAATAGAAACCCTAGAAAGAAATTTATTGATTTTCATAAGAGAAGGTACAAGGTATATATAGAAGACAAGGTGGGTATATGGGTAACAACCTAATAACCCAATAATAATAACCCAACTTAACATGATATTTCATTTGTCCCTAAATCATTTATATTTTATGGCTTCTTTTCTCTCTGCTTTAAAAATTATTTCTTTTCTAGTCTCATCAACTAACTCAATATCATTAACAAACAACATATATCCATGGCGACCTTAACATGAATATGCCTAAAATTCATGAACTATTGAAGGAAATACAACAATAAAATCTTCAACCCCGAACCTTTTGGTGCCGGCTAGATGAATCCCTTCTTTCCATTCAGCTCTATTAAGGTCATCCCCTTTGTTTATATCCTTTTTGTTGCCTCAATTCATGTTTGTCTATCTAGTCCTTGCACAAGGCACCATCAACTACAATCAATTCTCCTAGTAGGCGAATGAATGCAAAGTTCAATGGACTTTGTCACTTTGATATGCCAATCTTTGATGGAATCTTATTGTTTTAATCTAACGAATTGGACTTTAATGTCGATCCTTTGGTGCGCCTATGGTGATAGCGAATAAATCTTCCTCTCCGATTGTTGCCATGCTAATTATCACTCTATCATACGTGTCCTGAACTCTATCCCATGAATATGATCACCAGACACTTGCCTTTTCACAGACCACATGTTCTCTCCAATTACCTCTCATTTAACTACATTAAAGTTCTCTTACGTGATTTTTATTGAACGACTTATGAAGATAACCCCTTCATCTTTATTTTGCAGTTTTCTACCTTTGCCGAGACATTTGGCTACTCTATACATTTAACAGTACAGGGGTCTATGCTATTTCTTTCACTTATTTAGCAATACTGTAGGTGTATTTCTCTCCCTTTTTGTTTCTAAACTTTTATATGAAGTATCATATGCTTTAGATTTAGCTTCACCCCTCACTAACTACTTACTGAAGTTACTTCTTTGTTAACTTATATTTTTCAGAAGCTTCAGTCAGGATTTCTACACTTGTGCCTCTCTTTGTTGACATATTTCCCAAATTATTGCTCTGAGTCAGTTATTTAAGGTTTTAGAATATACAAAATCATGTTCTACTAGGCTACCACCTGCTTTTACTTGCAGTATGCTTGCCACCAGTATCATGTTTTTATTAGCAGTTTCAGTTTGTTATTATATTTATTATTGTACTCCGCATTAAACTTACCTTCGTACAAAGTTTAGATAAGTTCATGGTGTTTACATTTTTGTGCAATTAAGTGAATATGTAGTTGGGAGTTTTAATTAATAAACATGTGCGGAATTAATAAACACATGTCTGTAAGTTTTCCTTCCTTCTATTGTCTGTATGGTAATGAGATTTGAGCTTTTTCTTGCATGTGAAAGGGATGCTTAGAAACAAGTTGCAATGTTTCCATGTTCATGCAGTGTTCATCAATATAAAGTGAACACGCAATTCTCGGTAAATATACTTTTTTTACGAAACTAGATAAGCATGTGAAGGTTTGCTTGCAGTCTTCTCCGTAGATTGTTTTCAGGAAAGTGGGGTTCTGAGATGTTGCTTGTTTACTGCCAAGCAGAAAGCCTTAAACTAACTTGCTGATGCTATAAACTACTAAGCCTTGTTACTGTGAACTACTAGCATATTCTGTTGTATCATGTTGTGCTACTTGCAGTTTTTGATGTTAGTACTGATCCAGTGGTATTCTCTTTCAGGTTGGGTCTTGTTGCCACTATTAAGGTACAAAACTTACCTTCAAGTGGCTATTATTTGAGAGTGTATTATTGCATAATGAGATAATATTTCTTTTCCTTGGAAATGAATATATCATGAAACATTCTGCCTATCTGAAAAAACGTGTTCTTTCTAAGAGGTGCAAGCAGAATTTTTTGGTCTTCAGCGGCGTTGAATGTTAAGTTTTGTTGATACACATTGTTAGCCGATGACCCAATAAACCACATCACTGGCAATTCAAAGTATGTCCATTTACCCGCATTTATTCTGCCTTTCCAAGCGCGTCTTTTGTGCCTTGGGTTTTTCCATGTGACCTAAAGGCGCACATGAGGGAGAGTCTTAATGTTAACTTTGCTTGATACATATTGTTAGCCCACAACCCACTAGCCTAAGGTTGGGGTAAAGTGGTTATCTAATAAGTAGTTTGCAAATGGTGGTAAACCTTACAGTGTTGATCAACTAATAAGTTCCACTGGGATGTCTCGTGTCTATGTCGATCAGGTGTCTGTCTTAGCCATGTAATGGTTCCTCAGCTTCATCCATATGTATTCTGTGTGCATGAACTCAATGAAAGATTGGTGTTTAGTTTAACTATTCCCAGTCAAACTAAGTGCACAGAAGCAAAATTGACAAGCACCCCCTTTTTGTGTACTAGGGAATTTGTTATGAGGATGATAGAACTTAAATTACTTAATCAAGAAAAACGAGCAGAGCTATTCAATTTTAACTATATCGATTACAATTGGTGTTTATAAGGAATCAGTATTCATGATATGGGAACCAGCACCACTCAGTTATCTCCGGACTAAAAGATATGTGGTCCATGTGAGATCTGGTATTGCTGGTGTACCTTTGAAAATCTGATGTACTTTTTTCATCTGAATGTTGATTCTGTGTAAGCAGTTTGGTACATTGTGCATATATATCATCTTAATTCTTGCTCCCAGTGAGGCTAGATATTGTCAATGTGACAGTTACAGATACAACTGTGCAAGATTAAACGCTACTAAAGTAACATAGACCAGGAATTCATTGTCAAGTTACTATAGTTGGAGTCTGAGGATGAATTCATCTAAGAACCGCTTGTTCCTGTCCTTGCATTTTAGGTTCCTTAAGAAAATCCACTGGTTGACCTTTATTCCTTTTCTTTTCTCTATGGGTTCAGATTGTTAATTTTCTAGATAAATAGATATCCCAGACATAAAAGGCTAAATCACACAAATAAAAATTCTGAGTTCTTCGTTGAATTATTTACTCATAACATCTGTGGTAGTTGATTTCGATTAAGCCATAACAACTCTGGTAGATCATTCTCTTCAATTGTGCTTGATCTATTCTGTTGCATGAAAAATCAGTATAAAGTATAAACAGGAGTCCATATGCTTCTGTGAATTAAAAGTTTCATTTTGTTGTATGTGAAGTATATTCTTATGGTGGTTATTATCATCTGTATCTCTTTTTATTTTTAATTTCCCCCTTTGTATTAGACTGTCAAATTCGACAATATTTTTGTTATTTTTTTCATTGCACTTTTACTTGAGTTGTATATGATGGTTGGTAGGTTGGCTTTACATATATCTGTCTGAGAAAAATAAGTACAAGAGGCAGCCTATTTGAAAAAGTAAGCTGTTGTTGAGGTGTCAGATATGTGGCAGTTAGTTTAACCCAGTGAAATGAGTAGATGGAAGATTTGAATCAGCATTTCAAAGGGTTTTCTTTTACTTATGCCCTACTCGTCTTTTTAATGTTCAATCAGAATCAGAATTACCCAAACTTGGGAATATTCCCTTGTATCTACTCTCTAGTAAATTCCATTTAGATTACCAAAAGGAGAGAAATGAATAGATCTTCCCTTTCATTCACCATGCAATTGTGAAAATGTTCGCCAGTGGTTGTGGAGATGGAATTTCCAGAAAAATATTAATCCAAGGAAGAATAAGGCAGATAAATAGCACTGGTCAAGAATGTGTGGTGATAATTGAATAGTTTTAATAAAAAAAGATATTCAAGTACTGAATTGAATTCTACTTAGCAATGCAAGAAGGAGCGAACTTGGAGAAGTATAGTTTGGACTGATGGGAGGCCAAAAACATCTTACCTGCAATTTTGTAGTGTTGTAGTCGTAGGTAAATACTAACTTATGTTCTCTCTTCTTGTGAGTGTTAGTCTTCATAGACACTCTACACTTTATATTTGTTCATTAATAGTAAATGAATTGGAGGAAATGCTTAATGTAACTATCCAAGGAACAATTGAAGTGAATATGGGATATCCCCAGAATACCAATTATTACAACCAGGGGGCGTCCCCAAAGTGAGAAGGTCCTCCTACAGAATCACCAAAGGCTATGCTTGTGCCATATCAAGAACCATAAGCATTTTCAACAATTACACGTGGTTCATGTTAGGGTATTTTAGTCCATTCAAGATATTTTATTCCCTTGAGATATATTCATCAAAAATAAATCCTGTGTCATTGATGTAGATGCTTGATAATCATTGTTTCATGTGCCACAAGTGCAATCGGTAACAAGCATGTGGGAAAATTTCTTAATTGCTTTGCATGTTTCCTTACCTTGGTTTGTAATAATTGCTATAGAGCCCCTATTTCACACATTTTAATCACTCCTTAAATATTCATATAAGCTTCTCTCTAACACATCTGTTAGTAACGCACAGTCATAATAACTTGATTATGGTGATTGGCATGAGAGAACAATAGGCAATTTTCTATCCTATATGTGATTTCTTAATCTATAACATTACTAATTGTAGGAAAGGTTCTTGACTACCCATCTGGATCGAATGCTCTTCTCAGAATTTGAATATCCTCCATATACACAACAAAATAGAATTCAGGATGTCTTCTTTATTAAGGCATTTGGACCTAATCCGAAGGATTTTAATCCTAGATTCCATTTTTTCTAATGTATTGGGGAATCCAAAGGAATGGCTTGTTTCCTGTCAATCTTTGACTAAAATTCTAAGGATTGCAATCGACAGTGTCCCCAATTATATCATGTATATGCAAAGTATATGTATACCTGTACATGTGTGCACAGGAATAATATTCTTATTTCTATCATCACCGTTTAAGCCTTTCCCATCTAGATGGGGTGAGCTATGGAGCAAGGCTCCACGAAGGATTGACAAAGTCATATGACTGGCTGTCAATCTGACTTCAAACCGCTCATATCATAATAGTGCCAACTTTTTACTGAAAGAAATCATGGATAAGAGAGCAGCTTGCCATAATTCTAAAGGCCAATTGGCTTCCTTTAAATTCTCTTTAGACTCAAGAAAGCATCTAGAAGAAGGGGGCAAATATGATAAATTTTCTTCTGCAGGGAAGTTGGATGAACTCATGAAGTGCATTCAGCTCCAAAGCACACATAAAGCCAAGAGTCAAGTAGAGCACTTTTCCATCTATCCTCAATTCTATGTACATCTTAAAATTACAACAAATTATTTAAGCTAGTCTAGAAATTTGTATCAGAAATTCCAAGAAATCAGTGTTATGTAAGTTTATACGAGTTTAGAAAGTATCATGAAGGTGTCACAAGAATATCCTAATGGAATAAATACTGTGTTCAGGAAGTGTCAGAAACATCTCACAGGCATGGTTTCAGCATCAGAAATTAGTTTTCCCGGACATGAGTTTCCCAAGTGTCTTGCCATGTGGGAGACTAATTCTTTCCCTTTTCATTTTTCATTTTGCCCATTTAACATGGATGCTTCAGCCAGATTCAAACCATGACACCAACACGTGTGTGCATGCATGCATGTGTTCAGAGGGCTGATATGGCCAAGGGGTTGTCTTCTTCTTCTTCTTTTGTGGGGTTCAGATCCATTAGGTTTCAACTTTGTTTTTTTCTTACATGCTCTGATGGAGTATATTACTTTTCTGTCCTGCTTCCTTGAAAATATGTGAAAGAATAGCTTTTAGTGCATAACTTCTCAGAATTTTTTTCATGTTCTGCTTGATTGATGAGAACTGTACTGCTGATACCTTGCATCTGAACTTTGGTAAATTAATACTTGGAACATGTAGTTGTTCTTCATTTCTTTCTCTCGTTTTCTCAAATGTGTATCCTTCAAAGTTTATTCTGTAAATAGTGCTGAATAAACATGTAAAAGGGGTCCAAAACTAGTCAGTAGTCACCCTGGTAATTGCTGCTGAGTTGGGAGTGGAGCTACAATGCACTATTGGTTGTTTTCCTTTTTTAGTTCTGGATAAACTTGTAAAGGGTCACCTTGGTAATTGCTGCTGAGTTGGGAGTAGAGCTGCGATACGCTGTTGGTTGTTTTCCTTCTTTTTAATTCAACTGCTCTCGGTTTTGCAAATAATGGATGTTAAGTTGTATCGGAAAATCTAGAAGAATATTCAATAATTTTTTTTTTTTGTTAAGATCTTATTTACATATGATTGTCTTGTTTCTTCTTTGTAGGATCGGGCCAATGAGATATATAAAAAAGTGGAAGATCTTAAATCCATTAGAGGTAGAAATCAAGATGCTATTCTGGCCGCTTGTCTATACATTGCCTGCCGACAGGAGGATAAGCCTCGTACTGTAAAAGGTATTGCTAATGTTCAATTTCTCTCTCTCTCTCTCTCTCTCTCTCTCTCTCTCTCTCTCTCTCTCTCTCTCTCTCTCTCTCTCTCTCTGTGGTGGTGTGTGTGTGTGTGTGTATCTTATTATGCTTAACCTTGCTTCTGTATTCCATTAGAGATTTGTTCTGTGCCAATGGAGCTTCAAAGAAGAAATTGGTAGGGCAAAAGAGTTTATTGTTAAGCAACTTGAAGTTGAGATGGGCCAGTCTATGGAGATGGGTACCATACACGCTGGAGATTTCCTGGTATTTGGAACCACCTCTTTATTATGAGACTTCTATATCATCTTTTGGAATTTCTTCTCTACACATCGATTTTTGTTACTATATTCCTAGTTTGGGGACACTTAATGGTCATTTACCATGACGACTTGGTTTCCTCATATGCGCAGAGGCGTTTCTGTTCACATCTTGGGATGACAAATCAAGCAGTAAAGGCCGCTCAAGAAGCAGTTCAAAAGTCAGAAGAGCTTGATATAAGGTACTGCCTTTGAATAGCGTGATTAACGACTTGGCAGAGGGTATCTAACTTGTGGGCTTTATCTTCATCTTTTTCCTTTCCTTTTCCATTTCTAATGTACAACAATTTTTCTTCATATGTCAGTTTCATCACCTATATGATGAAACCCTCCTGTTTGCTTTGGCAAATAACTTAGCTTTTCCAGAAGTACAAGAAGCTCCTTTATGTATAGTTTTCTTATATTTGGCGGTCTATTTTGAAACATTTACAAAAAAAAAAAAAATGCAATATGAGTTCCTTTTCTTTTTTACCAAAAATTTCATTTCAAATTTAGCAAAGTAACTTGTGAGTGATCCTTGTGCAAGATTTAGCAAGTGGTTAGGAATTAAGCTAACTATAACATGAGGCATGTATTATCAGCAGAAGATACATGCTGAGAACCTCTTAAAACTATTCACTTCTTAATTTTAGAACTTATTTTGTTTCATTTTTTTTTGCTAACCATTCTTAGCGCTATGATCCTAAAAGATAGTCCTTTGTCTTTTTCTTTGTGTTCAGGAGGAGCCCAATATCAATTGCAGCTGCTGTAATATACATAATAACCCAGTTATCAGATGACAAGAAACCGCTGAAAGGTACTGAAATCCCATCATCTTCCTCTTATCTATCCGCTGGTGTTTTATGCTTCTCATATATTAAAACAAAATATTTTGTGAAGATATATCCTTGGCTACTGGAGTGGCTGAGGGAACCATAAGAAATTCCTACAAAGACTTGTATCCTTATGCTTCAAAGATCATTCCAGCCTCCTACGCGAAGGAGGAAGACATCAGGAACCTCTGCAGCCCTTAATTTTGCATGTTCTTGCCAGGATGTAGTACACAGTTGCTGGGAGATATTTACAGTGGCTGTGTGGAGGTTCGTCCACTGTATTCACATGACTTAATACCAGTACATTATTGCCTGATTTATTTTATTTATTTTTCTTTACAGACCGGAAAATGTTTGTACTGTCAGAAAAATAAACTGACAATCGAAGGATTGTTATTCCTTTTTATTTGAAATTTTTTGATGCATCAGTTAGCCAGAACTTACCCAATACAGCTCTATATGTGTTATTGACTTCTCGTATGTTACTTCGAGAGATGGGGGTGGCAACCTGTGTGAGCTTTGTGCTTGTGCTCGAAAGGGCTTTCTTGATGTTGAGGGTCGTCGTTCACTATAGCCTTCTGATCTCTTTTCCAAAGACCTCGCGTTCTGATGTCTCGTTGTATGGTCGTCATCGCCAACTACCAAGTAGCTTTCATTTGCGGACGCTCGTGTTCTTGACTATTTTCTTTTACAATAACTTTGTGCCATATTATACCATGTTTGGGAAAAAGAAAGAAGGAAAAAAAAAACTTAACTTTTGTGATTCTTTTATGGTATTTATGCTGTTTTGAATTTTTTTTGGCACTTTCATGATACTTGTTCAATTTGGATGACAAACTCATATTTATTGTTTGACAAACTTAAATCAAATATTTGGAAATTCATTGACATTAATAGAAGAATAAGTTTTGATGGACAATTTATGGATGAGAAAATCTTTAAAATTACTTTGGCTAACTTGAAATATAGAGAATGTGTTAAAAAAGAATTGATTGGAAAACATATATAATAAGTGGTACCTTAAATATCTTCTCTCTGTTTTTCAGGTATATGAGCATTTATTTCCTTATAATTGTTGTTATAATTCTTTATGAAATTTCTAAATGAGCTTGAAGAGGCTACTATAATTTTAATTTGATCTATATAACATTAAGGATATTATACACATAACATGTGTTTATGTATATATACACATACACGAATGCGTGCCAAAACAAAGTAATTCATTTCTAAAATTAGCATATTGCTCATGCAATGGTAGAAGACTAATTGTTTTTTTTTTCCCCTTCTCTTTCTTTCTTTTTTTTTTTTTTTGTGGGGGCGGTGGGGGACGATTGCAAGCTTACATTATAACCTCGTGATGATACTCATCAAGTTAGAAGTATAGCATAGCCCTATAGCATAGCCCTGTAATGAGAAAAAGATACTCATAAAGGAAGAAAGGAACACTTGCTATACACATTCGAATCAACAAGACAACCTTCACAAACTACTAATGACTTATCTAAAATTTTGTTTAGACAAGACATGCTCTCTTGCAAGATGGAACACGAATGATATGATCTTCACCCATTAGGGTCGAATCCTCGCATTGAACAGATCAGCAGATAGGAATATTTATCCATCTGTATTGAAATTTTTCGTATACAATTTTATGTACACTGTGAATAAGTCTCCACAAACCATTAATCGAGCATAGAGGGATTTGTAACCATAAACTCGAGTTGCTGCGAAACATATCTTCTTAGCTCGCATCTACAAATTTAACTCGAAAAACCCTTGCTCACTATAGATGAGGAGCTTCGAATCCACAACTTCACAGGCAGAAAGTATTTTCTCGCTTGAGCTATATTCAGTTGGACAAAGAATAAAATGTAAATGAACGCATTAGTTTAGGTAAAAATGATAGAAAGAAACAAACTAGGAAGCAATTCAGTACTCACTAAATTTCCAAGCAAGGCGCTGCGTGCATGCAAGAGAACTCTTTAATTTTTCAAGATAAAGATACTTTTTAATTTGAATCAGGATGGTTGAAAATTATAATATTTCGAGGACTAAACAAATAATATGCGCGTGAATGCTTTTAAACAGTAACAATCTAGTAAATTCCTGCAGTTATAATGCTTTCCTTTTATGAGGCTGTGAGATAGAGGTGACACAAAATCAAATGTAAATGCAAATTGTATTATAATAATAGAGAGATATATAGATGGAGGATTAAGAGTATATCACATAGACAAGAAGCAGTATTTTTAATTTAAGCAAGAAATAAGCTCCGAAAACCAACAACGCACAGCACACTATTGCATCCACTGACAGCCCATTTTCAAAAACCAACAAAACTAATACAATGAGGTTATTTTCAATAATACAGGCACAAGTTTATCCAACTTGGGGAACATAATGTTCATATCATTAAGCAATTTACATATTCTACATTGATTTTAAAACAATGGCCGAAAATAACATATTTCTTAAATCTATGTCTTTAGACAAACAAATCTCCATCCAACTATTTCATTATGATATAAATAATTAAAAACTCTCATACCCAATTTTCATTAGATTTCAAATATTCTACATTGTTAAACTAATCAACCTCCTCAATCTTTCAGCTTTTCTTTTTGCCCCTAAGCAAAAAATTTCAAAATACATGATTTTTTATTTTTAATTACTTAAAATAATGTAAATTAACTTCAATAAAGTGAATTTTACATTCAAATATCGTAGGGTTGTATTTAAGTGGGAAAAATTCGGTCTCGAATCCTTCCGAAATAACACAAGTCTATCTCATATAATGTTCAATCATTAAGCAATTTACATATTCTACATTGATTCTGAAATAAAGTGATGCGGACATCTAAAGAGCTTCACTGTTCGAGTTGTTTCAGTCGATTGAAGCCTGTATTTTTTTTTATTTGAGTCGATATTTTTTATTATTATTTAGTTTTGTATTTCTTTTTTTTAATCCCATATCGACTATGTGGAGAAAGTCATCAATTCTGTAAGCCTAGATTAAGGCATGATTCCAATTTGAAATGGAGATTTATTAATGAAATTTAAGTTGTTTTCGAACTGAAAATATCTTATCTTTTGTGAGTTTGAGTGTGAAATTCGATCTTTCCAGATTTTGAGTGTGAAGCTATAATCTAATTACCCCTTTATCCCCACTTTAAAATTCTATCCCTATCTAAATCCACTCCTCAAATCTTAGTTATCTCCTACTCCCTTGTCCAAACCCAACTACTTTACATCTCATCCACAAGCTCTCAGCCATGATATCAATTCTTCTCCAGAAAATTACAAAACAAATACAATCATTACAAAGCCCAATTCCACCAAAGAGAGCTCATTTTTTTCTCTTCCCTTTTGTTTTCATCGTGGCCCCCACCCACCCCTTTCTTCTTCTTCTTTTCGCAACCTGCCTCTGTTCTCCCCTCTTCATCCTGCAAACAAAAGGCCTCTGTCCTGTCCCTCTTCATCCTGCACACAAAAGGAACCAAATATTACAGAGCCAAAAAAAAAAAAGGAAAAAAAAATAACCAGCTACTTCTCTCTCTGTTTTACCCCATCCACCAGCAAAACCCCACCAGCAGATGCCCACCAACACACCAATCCACAACTCTGCATGCCAACAACCACCAGACTCGAAGACATCAAAGCATCAATCATCTTCCACCATCGGATCCCTCACAATCAAGCAATTTCCTATCCCCCAACATCATCCTGTACTCCTCAACAACAGCCCGACACCCTCCGTTTCCCTCTTCACATCACACAGCAAGCATGCCAATCAAGTAGGCCGACAACCTCCTCCAAGAAGCTCCATCATTTCCTTCGTCTTCTTTCCCCTTCGTGATCCCTCGCACCAACTGCAACACATCTTGAAGCTCTGCAGCCACAACAGCAAACAACATCAACTGCTGAGTACAACAGTGAGTCAACCACAGTGAGCACAACAATAGCAAGTTCAAGGTTCGGTCAACGATCAGCAAAGGCAAGTTAACCACAAGTAGCAGGGATACCTGAGAGCGAGCTACTCGGTAGGTAATTTTTTATTTTCAACATTCAGATTATTAGATGGACTACACAATAAATTTGTTCTCTAAATTATTATCAGATTTCCTGTTGTCTACTATAAATGCGAGTATGTGTGATTCTGAGTAATTCTTGTCATTTATTAATCTTGACATTGAGAATGACACTGAATAAATTAACTGATTATTGTGTTAATTGCTTGAGACAAGAATTATCTAGACGCTATAATTGCAAATAATTGTTAAAACCCATCTTGTGACACTATTAATTTTAAGTTATTTTCCTACCAAAGATTATATTTTTGGTGAAACGTTGCGAAATTCAGAGTAATCACTGATATACCACACCATAGGGTCTTTTGTTTCACATCATAAAGTTTGCATTTGCATCTGTTAAAAGAATGCTCTTTATGCCGAAAGAACATGGATTTTGTGGCCATAAGAATACAAACCACAATGGGTGTCAGTCCTTTTCGCCACCCCTAAATCCTTCTGCAGGGCGAACTTCTAATCTGTAATCAGCAATCAAAACCCTCCATATTTAAGAATGGGGTTCATTTTTAGAGCCACAACATAGAACAATAGCTAGGCTAGAGCATCCAACAGTTTGGAGCAATTTCAAGTTTTAACAGCAAATGTATGCACCTGGTAAGATTGTGCCAGTAACAACCAGCTATAGCTACTAGTACTCTGTTTCTAGAAGCCCGTCAATGAGTCCAAATTCTAAGGCCTGAGAGAGGGCAGGAAAATCAAGTCAGAGAGTAATTTTTCACAACATAAAGATCAGCATGAACTCTATGCCTGAAGCTTTATTCAAACAGTAAATTAAGCATGAAGCTATTTTACCTCTGCGGACGAGAGGAAATGATCTCTTTCAGTATATTGTTGGCACTTTTTCCAGAGGTTGACCAGTCAAAGCCGCATACATCTTGTCAACTTTCTGCATTGGCAATAAGTTTAGGAGATCATGAGCTTCTCAGGTCAAATGAAAGTAAGGATTCAACCGGGTGGTTGTTTTGCTGATTTTCCTGTGCTCGACCATAAATATGGCCATAGAAAATTTTCTTTTTCTTTAACCAATGGTTCGAGTTTTTCAAACTACCGTGAAATAAAACTCATGTGTCGCACCATGAAACTTTGAGAAAGAGTAATTGAACACAAGTTAAGATAAAATATTACAATATCAAAGAACCAATTTGGGTTCATGCCGGGGTGACGACAGAAGCTATTCATTTGATTCGTCAACTTATAGAGCGATTTCGAGAAAAAAGTAGAAATTTGCATATGATTTTTATTGATTTAGAAAAACTTATGATAAGATGCCAACAGAGATATTATGGTGGACATTGACGAAGAAGGGAGGTCCTATCAGATATATTAACATAATCAAGAACACGTACGATGGAGCAGTGACAAATGTCAGAACTTGTGGAGGCCTAATAAGTGATTTTTCAATCACAATTAGATTGCATCAAGGATCGGCATTGAATCCATTCTTATTTGTCATAGTGATGAATGAGCTTAGTAGAGCTGTTCAGGATGAGATATCGTGGTGTATGCTATTTGCTGATGATATTATCCTAATCGACAAGACGAGAATTGAGGCAAATGTCGAATCAAAACTATGGGGCAAACTCTAAAATCTCGAGGTCTTGATATAAGTAGATCCAAAACAAAGTATATGGAGTGGTGTGAATTCAGCAACAGATGATCTAAGATTATAGTATTGTGATACTAAATAGACAAAGGATATCGCTGAGCAGTCAGTTTAGGTACTTGAGTTCTATTATCCAAAAGGATGGGGAAATCAACATGGATGTCAACCATAGATTCAAGCCGACTAGTTGAAATGGAGAAACACAACATGAATTTTATGCGACCATAACATCTCGTTATGGCTGAAAGAAAATTTTATTGAATTGTTATCCGCCATTTTTTTTATATGACACAGAACGTTAGGCTTTAAAGAGATATCATGCTCAGAACATGAATGTAGCAGAGATGTGCATGCTTCGTTGGATGTGTGCTAACACGAGAAAGATAAGATGAGAAATGAAGATAATCTTACTAAGATAGGCATAGCCTCCATAGAAGAGAAGATGAGAGAAAATCGTCTATGATGGTTTGGTCATGTACGACATAAACCTACAAATGCGTTAGTCCAACGAGTAGAGATTATCAACTTTAGGCAAGTTAAAAGAGCGAAGGAAGAATGAAGAAAACATGGATGGAGGTGATACGACAAAGACATAAAGGCTAAAGGTCTTAATGAAGACATATTGCTCGAAAGGATGAGTGAAAAAACTGATCCATGTACCCGATCCAGTGTAATTCTCTTTTGGTTCATGTAGCTTACCCCAAATACCTAGATAAATGGCTTAGTTGTCGTTGTTTTAATCGATGGTTCCCCTCAGCACTCGTAAGGTGGACTTGGATCAAAAACCTAACAAGAACAACCTCCTTCATTACAAAGAGATGAAAGAGATTGCCACCACAAATGAATGGACTTGGGCCCAAATCCCAGCCAGATCAAAGTTCAGACTCGCTTAAGTCAAACTCAAGCCAAACCTTTGCCACCATAACCTTAAGTGAAGGGCATCATTCTGCACATTTTAGTTTGTTGTAATTATCATACCACGTAATATATATATATATATATATATATATATATATATATATATATATATATATATATATATATATATATTCTCATATATATATGTTCAATTCAAAATTTATCTTAATTACATGTGTAAACCTGCGAATCTCACGAAAAGTACCCGCTAGTACCAGCAGAAATAAAAAATACTGCCATAATCTGCCTCAACCTGGCTTAAACCAGAATCAATGTGGATGGACGCTTGAAGTTGACATGGTTAATGCAGAATGGATGATAATATGGCTTCCAGCCAAAATCAAGGCAGCTGGATTTCAGCCCTTATTCCTTCAAACAATGCCCCTCTTGGCTCTGTGTAAATAACTTGATCCTAAAAGAGCAGTTGCACAGATTTTTAAACAGCCACATAAATAGAGAGAAAATTGTTGTAGTCCAATAAAAGGGGTATTAAGGTGTGTCCTCTCATGATTTGTGGAGATTATAAACAAATTCTACAGGAACAAACATACATGACGGGTTTGAACTGCTTCATTGACCTGTCGCCAAACATCCTCCACATGCCCCTATATAATAAACAACCAATTAAAAGAGAGAATATTAAGAACTTCCGATTAACAAAAAAGCTAGTCTCTTTATCGATGTACCAAAGTATGTGGGAATAAAAATTAATCATACCCCACATCCACTTTGAGGTTGATGTATCATTACTTGAGAATTTGGCATTGCATAACGCATTCCCTTCTCACCTCCTGCCAGAAGAAGTGCTCCTTGGCTGGCAGCTACACCAAATCAATACTGTTCCCACCTTTGGCTTTATCTGGTCAGTTGTAGAATCAAGAATGTATGTACTGTAACAGCAGGTAATGAACAATGTAGCAAGGCAAGGCCATAGGCGATATGCCAGGTATCCTCATGGACGAAAACAGTTAAGAAAAATAAAAGACAAGCATCCAATCAAAGAAAGATAAGAAAAACAAAAGATAAGTAATTGGTGAAACAGAATTAGAGAAACAAAGGACGATCAACCACTGAGAGAGAATCAAATGATTCTGATTTTCACATATAAGTTGGGAAACTTACATACTCATTGTAGATGGCTGCGGACATAACAACTAGAGAAATATTATCATTTCACCATCCAAGTTGTTAACATGCTCTCTTAATTCACTAACACTTTATGTCACTATATACCATAGTCAAGATTTTGGGACTACGAAGCAGGAAATAACAAAGAAAATGGAGGGGACTGGAGAATCTACAAAAAGAAATATTGGAAATGCAAAGTATGAATATAGTATGAATTCAAATGGGTAACACAATGAGAAAATAGATTCAAATAGGCAACCAAATAGAAATCCTAAACAAACAAAATTGTAGGTTCACCCTGATTACTGATTTGGAATCCTAGGATCAGAAGGAACTGCGAAGCAAAGCCACAGAGAAAAGTGATATGATTCATAACAAAACGCCAATTAAACCTTATGGAAAGAGGTTTATCTATAATATACATGTGATGCCTAGATAGAAAATTTCAGAAAGACTTGAATTAAATCATGCATTTAAATTGTCCCAGAAAACTACCTCCAGCTTTTATCAAAATTACCAACAACTAACCAATACAAGGCTTACTTGTATAGCAGCACTAGAGAAAAATATCACTCAAGTAAAATTAGTCAGCCAAAACTTAAAATATTTATCACAAACACTTGATGCATAGTCTTAGCTACCAAAAGGTATTTAAGTGACACTTCATCCAAATTAGAGGTAGTACACAGTAGTTAGATCTAATAAGGGAATAGTGTGAGGTGAAAACTGAAGATATTATGTGGTTCAGCTTGAACATTATCTATCAGTGACTCCATAAAGAATTGCAATAGACATGAGTCACCATTCCCAAAAGTTCTCCGCAAATTTGAGCAATACTTCTCTAATGGGGGTGTTTTGGTTTGGGACTTGGATTTGGCTTTTAAAATCTAGTGTTATTGGTTTAGAATTGAGATTTGGATTTCAACATCTAGTGTCATTGGTTACTACGACCGGGACGTGGACTGGACTTTTGAAATACTACTTTTTAATTCAAGTATGTACATTTGAACCAATTCAGAACAAAGTCTGTGAAAACTTGTGGACTTTTCATTTAGACTTGGATTCTTCCTATTATTCTCTCTCCCCTCCAATTAATCCTACCCCAAATTATTGTTGAACTTAATAATAGGTATTGATAATAATTTTTAATTAAAAATTATAAATATAATTAAATTAATATTTATTACTAACAAATAATAACTAAATACTAATTAATTTTTAATTAATAATTGTACATAATTAAGTAATATTGACTGATTATTTTATTATTCATTATGAAATGTTTATAGTAATCTTGTGATAAATAATTAATTAGTAAAAATGTTATTAACAAAATTAACTCAATTTCAGCACTTAGAATACTTATAAGATAAAATAATAAATAGTGCCATGTCAATATTAGCAATTATGAACATTATTATTTTAATTAAACTTTGATTTTGCGTTAAACATTTATTTTATTTTTAACTATTTTATTATATCGTATTTTAGTATATAATATTATTTAACTATAAAAATATATAATATATCAATAATATCTAATAATAACTAATGACAAATAATAGTTACTTTAATGTTTATTACAAAATATTATTGATGTTATTTCAATAAAAAATTAATTAGTGTTAGATTGGTATTTAATATGATCAAACAATGAATAATATCATATTATAAAAACTCCTATAAAATTATTTTACTTATTAGACTAAATTGTTCAATTAAATCCAAGTCTTAGTTCAAGCCCTAGAAAATCCAACTAAAAGGTCCAAGTGCTAATCCAAATCCTAGTGAATCCAACTAAAAAGCTCAAGTTCTAATTCGAGTCCTAGTAAATCCAACTAAAATGTTCAAGTCCTAGTACGAGTCCAAGTCTGAGTCCGACCCAAGAAATTACAAACCAACAACACCCCGCAAGTGCGCTACTACTAATGAGATCCTGTGCATTCCAGGCAAATCTCCAGGACATCAAGGAACTTTTTATTATTATTTTTTTTGCTGAGTATCTGATCCATTTCCAAAGCATTTTCCTTTCATTTCCCCTTAATTCTATAAAGTTTTTCCTGGTTTCCAAACACCATTCTGACACTGAAAAGGTTTCCTAGTAACTATGCATTATATCACAAAAATCAAATAGCATTAGTTATGAGTGTCACATCAAGATGGGAAAAAAAACACTCATTTTGCGTCCTAACTCCTAGTGGAAAAGAATTGGTGGTATGTTGGCGGCATATGATATTTACTATTTTTCCTCTCAAGCATGCAGAAGAAATTCAGAACCCCACTGGTAGCACACTGTTTTGAGAGTGATAGGAGTATCTGATCTTTACTATTTTTTTTCTTCTCGTGCATCAGAAGAAATTCAGAACTCCACTGGTAGCACACTGTTTTGAGTTCCCGGGAGCCATGCTCCAAGGATAGAAGGTGTTCCTACAATTTAACAAAGAGAGTGAAAGGAAAATTTATTGCCAACTGCAAAGGTGGTTATTTTTCATTTTTCTTTCTCTTCTGTCTAGGTGGGTGGTCAGGGGTGATGGAGATTCTCTTGGGTATTGAACAACTTTTCCAATATAGGTATGAGTTAGGAGTGAGAGAGATTCTCTTGCTTCCTCTTCTTAGCATAATTCCATCAAACTGAGGTCAGCAATGACTGATGACTTTCAAGTGCAGAAGGCGCCAAACAAATTCAAAATCTAGGCATCAAACAACTATTCACAGATATAGCATCAGTAGTCTCGGCAGTTTCAGATGGCAGTATCAGGCTTTTGGTATCACAAATTTAAATATTCAAAAACAATTAAAATTTTGTAAAATATAAATAGTAGTTTTTTATATTCTTTTAATAATTATGAAATTTAGATTAAATTTTAGTTTACCCTATATAGTGTCACGTGGTTCCAATTATTCTAAGATATCGTTGTAAACTTGTAATTAGATGATAGTGAACATATGTAGTTTTTTTATTTATCATTAAAAAACTATGGTAATTTCATTGATGATATGAATTTTGTTAATTTCTAATATTTATGAAAGCATTGGACCAAAGAAATCATCGCTTCACAACGGACTGTTAACTATGAACTAAATGTCCAACTTTTCACTCTATGGATGAGGAAACTTGCATTATGATTTATATAATATAAATTTTGATAACTTTTGAAAGGATGTAAGATAAGTTTAATGAACTTTTGGAGTAATATGCCACTTTTAATCAATATATGCTATTGCTTAGATCAGGATATGATATAAGTTTAATGATTTCATGTAATAAAATGTGCGCTATTCTTGTTTGTCCCTTTATATTTCCCTAGGAATAATTTTTAGTTTACCGAACCACATGGTTGGCCACTCTTATAGATGATCCACATCATTCATCTTAATCTACATGTTATCAAATGTATGTGGCAAAATTGTGTTTTGAAAACTTCTAACTCGTTGATCAAAACAGAGCTTTTCATTCTATATTAAATAGCCGCTCATTTTGCAACAACTGGATGGATGTGTTAGAAGTCTTAAAATATATATTTTTTTGTCACGCATGTTTCGTGATGTGTATAGACCAAGATGAACCGCTTGGATCATCCTTAAGGGTAACCCATTGTAGGTACAAACTATTTGTTTGTAGGGAACTACAAAGTGCTAATATACACTCACACACACAACATGGTTCCTAATGGTTTATTTGAGCAGTGGTAAAGCACTAGTAAACTTTAAGTTAGGTCAAGGACCAAGGCATTGCTAATGGACTCCAAACTTATCAAACTGAATTTAGTCAGATTCTATCTAGACCAAATATGATGCAGTCATCCCATGACAAGTGTAGTATGGTGACCTTGTGAAGACAGCAAATTGCCCCTTAGTCCTAGCTACTCCTTCAACTATGATTCTTTTTTTTCTTTTTTTCTCTCTTTTTTTTTAAAAGATAAAAGCATGCTTGTTTATATCATATGAGAGGACTAAAATTGGGGAGGGAGATGCCCAAAGAAAGGATAAGAGAACCCCCATATTGAGGGAAAAGACCTCCCACAGGAGGGACGAAGCTCCTGAAAGAGAAGAAAAGACTCCTCTAAAGTAGAGAATTGTTGCTTTAAATCTCATTGATTCCCTTGCTACTACACATAGATACAATGAGCCTCCACAAACTTGGTAGCCTCCATGCGCTGTGAGCTCGAATTATTGTGTAATAAGCCTACAATAGTATGACCGTGATTTTATCTAACTTCTAGACATAATCATATTAATTCCTAGTGGCACACATTTGTCTCCATTCACATGTTCAAATCACGTAAAGTGATTTTCACTCATCTTATCATCCAAATTGAAGGCAATTCTAACTTCCTCTAAACACACATTTTTTAGGCTACCTTTAATCATACTGCCATTGATCCATTTCAATTTTTCATGATAGTGATGCTCATTGTTTGCCCATGTTTCTTGTTTTGCTCAATCAAAGCAGATAACCTAAAATAGTTACAGTGAAGTGAGCATAAAAGAAAAAACAGAACAAAAATGCATGGTGTTGAATTTTCTACTAAAGAAGAAGAGACAATTAAACTGCAAAAAATGAGAATTTGACAACTCACCCATGACATGCAATCATAAATTGCCAAGAAAGAATAGGTGCTTCCACCAGGGCAGTTCAAATACATCTGGCAAAGAAAAAAAGATTAGGTTCCAAAGTCATAACAAAGAAATGATGGGCATCAGTTTTCCTACACTTTTGCAGATTAAAAAACAGCCTTCACAATATTTATTAACAGCATTTTTATGTTCGAAAATTTGAGATCTACAAAATAAATGGATGTATTTCCTACTACCGAACAACAAAAGCAATCCACCCACAACAAACCGCCAAATTTCGAAAAAACAAACAAACAAATAAAATGAACGTCACCAATAACACCAAGAAAGAATAGAAAAAACTGTTATGAGCAAATTCAAGCTCAAAAGATATTGACAGTTCTGTGACCGTTAGGCAAAGACCATAATACCAACAAGGGAAAATGGCAAGTCATGTATCAGCATAGTCAGCACCTGCCATAGCAACCCTGTTGCAATGGTTGTCTTATCTTCTCTGTAACTGATTTGTATGTTTGTTCCTCAAGTATATGTTTTTGTACTAATGTAGAGAGAGATATTCTGTCCTAACAAAAGCAGACCCGCTTGATTGAATTGGAGAAAGCAACACAGATACATGAAAGAGAAGGCTTAGCACCAACAGCCCAAGAAGTTCATAAAACTCAATATCAGCAGCCCTAAGTGCTCCTACTTTTGTATTGGGCTTGCTTCACATCCTAGACAACAACACTTAACAACTACAGTAGGAATCCATTCATGTGGGGAAAAAAAATATTGACAAAAGACTATGACAGAAAGAAACAATTGGAACAAGATGCAAAAGTCATCAGCAGTTGGAAGGGTTGCAAATCACACAAACATCAAACTATAACAAAAAGTAAAGAAATGTACGTTGACAAGAAATCAGCTTAATGTTTTAAAATGCTTATTACAAATACAACATGGATAACTTAAAAAATCCGTACCAGAATATCTGCATCCTCATCTATAGTAGCAAGTGTCAAGCTGTGATATAACACGTTGGGCCACTTGAGAGTTGATGGGCTGCCCTATGAAGATTATACGATTACGAAATAAAACAGATGAAAGATCTAAAGGCCCTGCAAGATTTATCACTGCTGGCATTACAGGTGGGTTGCCCTTTTTTGCTTTGATAACTGTGTCATACCTGTAAAACAATGAAGATGATTTTATAAACAAAATGTTCAGACAATAGGCAAATCCAGTATAATCGAGATCGCGACAACAACTCTATGTTGCACAGTCATAGGCATGACCATATGGACACAACACGCCAACACAGAGCAAATTCAAAAATACACAAGACGCTTGTGTCAGATGCATGTTCTACACATGTCTGACACAAGATGGCTTCATGCATAGGAGACACTATTATTATTGATTTCAAGAAGATGATACTTTCTAAAGTTTAGGAAAGTCACAACTATAAAACTAACAGCATCATAAAGCAATGGCCTAGTTGGGCCGTTACTTGAATAAATTAGCTACTTCACCTCAACCACTCCAAATCTTCTGTGTGTGTGAATACACCTATATACACATATACATATATATATACATATACATGTGTCCTTCCAAAAGGATTTGAGTCTGAATCCTTTCAACTCAAATACAATCCTCCGACATTCGAATACAAAATCCACTCCGTTGAAGTTGATCGATATTATTTCAAGTATCTATAAACTAAAAATCAAGTGTTTTGAATACTTTTTGCCCATCTATTAAGTGGCGCAAAATGGACAGTCAAAAGTAGTGAGTTGGTTAGATCTATATCTTTAGACATTCAAATTCTCGATCTGGCATTTGATTATGATCTAAACATTTAAAAACCCCTACAAACCAATTTTTGTTAGGTTTCAAATGTTCTACACCATTAAACTAACCAACTCACTATTTAGGCCGTCCGTTTTTTTTCCTCCTTGATGCATGAGCAAAAAGTATTCAAAACACTTGATTTTTGATTTATAGATACTTGAAATAATATAGATCAACTTCAACGGAATGGATCTTGTATTCGAATGTCCGATGTTGGTATTTGAGTGGGAAGGATTCGGCCTCAAATCCTTTTGAAACGACACAAGTCTCTCTCCCCCCCCATATATATATATATATATATATATATATATATATATATATATATATATATATATATATATATAGTAGTCTTCGTGTGAGAAACTTTCTCACACGAAAACCGTGAGAAAACTATATAAGAGCTTCAATGTGGGTGATCCGAACCGTTCATCTTAATCTATATACTTTATTTAGACTATCAATTAAAAATCACGTGAGTCCGAGCCTTTTTACTCATACAACAAGTGGTTACAAAACATACATTATATTCACCATAGAATAATGATGCCATTTGATGCATAGGTAAAAAAAGTTGGAATCGCGTGATTTTTTATTATTAGTCTAATTAGAGTATGTAGAACGGTTCGGATCATCCATAAAATCTCTCTTATATGGTTTTCTCACAAAGCTTATTATGAGAAAGTTTCTCATTTAAAAATTTTCATATATATATATATATATATATATATATATATATATATATATATATATATATATATATATATATATATGAGAAAATGTATATCAGCCTGCAGCTGAGAGAACTCTGTCAGCCTGTGGTGATGTAGCTCAAGATTGAAGCGCCACTAACTTGCGGCCCGCTTATAAGAAGAAGTTAAATTACTAGATACCCCTTATGAAAAGCTACTATGTCGGTGAAAGACAGTGGATATGTATAGTTTATTATATTTTTATATTTTATTTTTTTCTTCATTTCTGACTGTTGTCTGTTCCTCCTATGAACTATTAAAATGTTTTTTTACATATAGTATGCGATCCTGAACTGCGACTATGGTCGCATTATCGCGACTATGGTCGCAGTACTTAACGAGAGCGATAGTATAATCGCAGTTTACGTATTTATTTTATATATTTTGTTAATTTCTGACTGTTGTCTGATCCTCCTATGAACTATTAAATTGGTTTTTTACATATAGTATGCGATTCTGGACTGCGACTATGGTCGCAGTACACTCTACTGCATTTTTTCTTGATGAATTTTTTTTTTTGCTAAGTTAAATGTAATAACGGTGAATAAGTACTGATTCTATAGTCGCAGTTTACGTATGTTTTTATATGTTTTGCTTATAAAGTATGAATTATTTTTACTTATTGCATGCGTAGTAGCACTGCGACTATGGTCGCAGTGTTTAAGAACAGCAGTCGCAGTTTGATATGTAATTAAAAGAGCTTATAAGTTAATCTAGTGAGAAAGAGACCTAGCACTGCGACTATGGTCGCAGTGTTTAAGAACAGCAGTCGCAGTTTGATATGTAATTAAAAGAGCTTATAAGTTAAGCTAGTGAGAAAGAGACCTAGCACTGCGACTATGGTCGCAGTATTTAAGAACAGCAGTCACAGTTTCATATGTAATTAAAAGAGCTTATAAGTTAATCTAGTGAGAAAGAGACCTTACAAAAAAACAGAATTAAAAGCTTTTAAAAGAAGACAAAATAAAATCCTAATCCTCGTCATTATCACCATCATAAGCAGATTCGTCGTCTTCATTCTTCTGCTCTTCCTGTTCATCACTTATTTCCTCATCTTCCTGTTTTTGAGGTTTTTTTGTTTCACCGATAAACTCCCAGAATGGATCGTCTCTATCAAGTTCTTCGTCTGACCCGTTGTCAGAAAGCGAGCCTACAGCATCAGAGGACATGCTTTCATCAAGCATGTCTCCGTCAAGTGGCAGAGGAATAATGTCTTCCTCACTAACCCACATGAAATCTTCATTATCCTCATGAATAGGAGGATCAGTTAATACATTATTTGATGTAGTGAGATAGTCAAAAGGAGTGAAGTCCAGACTGGTATCAGATTCACTAGAATATCCTGAAGAAAAAAGACCGGTGGGGGAACGATTGAAGTTGAAATCTAAGTGTTCTAAGGAAGAAGATGGGAAAGACATGATTTAAGAATGAATTGTTTTGTGGAAGTTTTTTGAAATCAAATTGAAAAGGAAGAGCAAAAATATAGTTTTCAGGTATGAGATAATATATTAGTTACGAGCATTATATAAAGGTCAATATTGTGGAAGAACATGAATAGTAATAATAATTGTTACAGGTGAGGGTTGAGTATGGTAGGAAGTGGTAAAAAAAAAATTAAATATTTAATTGAAGATTTATTGCGGGAGAATTCGAAGAGTTTCTTTTTGCCAGAGGTTTAATGCTTGAAGTAGAAATTAACTTTTTATAGAATTGTTTGCTTATATCTTTAGATTACGTATGGTGCACATCTTTCCTTTTTTTCTAGACTGTTGTCGTATCATGGTAGAAAGAATATTAATTACTTTCATTTATACATAAGGCATGCGAAAGAAGATTGCGACTTTGGTCGCAGTACTGAAGGAGGTCGCATTGTTATACGATAGAATGCGTTTCCTTATTGATATTAACATTATTGCATCTCTTTTTTCTAGACTGTTGTTGTATCATGGTAGAAAGAATATTAATTACTTTCATTTAATACATAAGGCATGCGAAAGAAGATTGCGACTTTGGTCGCAGTACTGAGGAGGTCGCATTGCTGTACGATAGAATGCGTTCCTTTATCGATATTAACATTATTGCATCTCTTTTTTCTAGACTGTTGTTGTATCATGGTAGAAAGAATATTAATTACTTTCATTTAATACATAAGGCATGCGAAAGAAGATTGCGACTTTGGTCGCAGTACTGAAGGAGGTCGCATTGTTGTACGATAGAATGCGACTAGGATCGCAGACGTTATAGCGACTAGTGACTGCGACTGTGTCACAGTTGTCATATAAAATTGAAAGTTATTCTAGTTTAGAATTAAAAAGGGGTATTTTTGTCAATTTGTTTCACGATTGTTTAGGCGGGATCTTTTTTGATTTTTTTGGCGCCTACACTCTGCGGCCGATATGTGGCATATATTCAGCCACGTCCCGCCGGCTGAGAAACTCTCTCAGCCTGTCGGCTGAGGTACAGTAACCCTATATATATATATATATAATATATATATATATATAATATATATATATATATATATATATATATATAACCCCCAAATCTTCCCTATTTAGAAAGATGTCCATCAACCAATTGACACTCCCAAATTATTGATATAGAAAAATCTTCCCTCCATGTTTTGCAGCCATTTGAATTTGGACAGTTTTGGGGTAAATTTCCCAATATACCCCAGGTCACACTTCCCTCTTTCCTCCTTTCCCTCCCAACAGACACCCATTTTTTTCCTCTCAAACCTAAATCTGAACTCATACAAACCATCAAAAATCACCTTTAAAATCCAACAAAACCCATTCAAATCCCACAACTTAGTAAAGCTTTCTCACTGCCCCCCCCCCCAAAAAACACTCACACATAATGATGAATGCCTCATCAAAGTATCCAAACAAAGTATCAAAAAAAAAAAAAAAACATCTCCCCTACTCTCAATCTCTCTTCAATTCATCCACCAACAAAGAGATTTGTAGCCCTCGAGCAAGCCCCAACAAAATGAATCTTAAATTGCAAGACAAAGAGAACTATGACAGCACTACCAAACTCCACCCAATATCTTGTTCACTCTCAATTTCCCAATTCAGTTCAAGCTTCAATCTGAGACAAACTATTAAGAGATCGAAGATTTGAAAGAAAGATGCTAGTCTTAAGATCATTCGCTAGTGGAGCCCCACGATTTTTTGGCATTGTGAGAGGGAGAGAGCCCTGGAGAGAATAATGAGAAGAGGAGAGAGAGGAGACGAAAGGGAGCAGACAAAGGCCATCATTAAGAAAGAGAGACAAGGTGGAGTGGGCCTTAGTTATCTAATCATCTAAATAATGATCAATTTAGCCATTTTTTTAAATACACAACTTAACTAATAAGAAAGGAATGTTCTCTTTTTATTCTTACACGCCAACGAAGGGCGGTAAATTTTTAGGCCTCCATATGATTTGGGGCAATTGGTAATTAGCATGATATGAGAGATTTTCTGAATTGGGAAGATTTTGGCAGCATATACTTTAAAATCTAAAAGAAAAAAAATGAAAACCACACATTCTTTTGCTCTAACCGAGCTTAAACCATGTGTGTCCTCTACACATTCTTTCGAAAACAGAAATCGCTAGTCTAGCATTCTCTGAAGTCTTAAATATGACGTTTTTTTTATCGTGTGATACATCACATTTCAGTTAAAGTCAATGATCCTATTATAACTTATTCAAAATCCTTGTGCCTTTCCCCTTAAGAAGTCTCCACATCACTTGATTTGTCATTCATAAACTATTTAAAGTGTGTAACATGAACGGAACAGATCTATGATAATCCTACCGCAAAGTTCCTATAACCCTTAGTTTAAAAACCGACCCTAAAGGATCACGTGTGTGTATAGAAAGATACTTGGGTCCTTTGGGAAGGATATGAAGATGAATTCTTTCCATTCAAATTTAAAGTTAGGTTATTCAAATTAAAGATCCACTCTGTTGGAGTTGATCTACATTGTTAAAAGTGCTTAAATGAAGTGTTCTAAATAATTTTTACTTATTCACCAAGTAGGCACAAAATGAGTGGCCGAGTCAATGCGTTGATTAGTTTAATAATGAAAAATATTTGAAACTTTAAAAAGTTGATGTGAAAGTTTTTAAAAGTTTAGATCACGATCAAATGGTTGAATCGAGAATTTGTATCTCTAAATCATAGATCTAAATAATATGTTACTTTCGGTCGTCCATTTTGTGCCTACTTGATACATGGACAAGAAAATTACAAAACATTTGATTTTTTATTTTAATTACTTCAAATAATATAGATCGACTTAACGAAATTGATCTTGTATTTGAATATCGTAGCACTGAATTTGAGTAAAAAAGATTCATGCTTAAATCTTTCTGGAAGTAGCCAAGTCTATCATACATAAACACACACATATAGAGAGAGATCCCAACCTAGAATAGCAAGAGATGATGCTTGTTGTCTTTTAAATTTTTTATGTGCGTGATGAAGTGTATTTGATTTCAAGTTACTTCAATTTACTGATGTTTTTTTAAGGACCTTAAGGTTCTCTTTTCTTTCCACCACTCAAAGTAAGGTGTTTCACTTTCACCTTCCAATTGCTAATCCTATTGCATATAAAACATGTTTTATCTGTTTGTTGGTTATTCGTTGTTTTATATTATATGATTGAAGTACTGCTAATAGGTGATTCTCTTTCTTGATGTCTATTTAATTGAACATAAACTCCTACTTCAACTCTTAGAATATATGTAATTTGTTACTCCAACAAGGGAAGTGAATAAATTTTAAATATCGTTATTATATCTCATGGAGCAAGTAGTCGTGCCTAGAGCTCCTCCTTGCATATACATGTGAGTTTATGACCAATTTCATTTGTACAAATCATCACAGTAATTTAAATCCGATGCTTATCTTAGTTTTCTATACCAATCATTAGTTTATATACACCTTAATTATGTTATGTGATTGATTTTAGAGTTTTCTTATGCACACACGCATACCCCTCCAAATCTTCTCTATTTAAAAAAAGTCCCTCCAAATTGTCGTATTTCCTAATTTACCCTAGAATATTTTAAAATACGAATCTTATTGCCCTCTCCCCTTAGTCTTGGATTGACTTGGGATGGAAAAGGCGAAGAGATTTTAATGTGATATCCCTTCCATTTCTCTCTAATCAGATCCCAATTTGCTAGTTCTCCTTCTCTCTACTACTACTTGCTCCCTCATATCCCCAACCCAACAAAACTCAACACTTCTCATAACCCACTCTCTTCTTCCTCCTCTATATACAATCTCTTTCCTAATCCCTCTCCCTTCAAACCTATCACCTTCATCATCCTTACATTATCTCCTTCATTATCTCCCTCACCATCTACATCACATCGCAATCCTCACTATCCCGTCATCATCTCCATCACCACCATCCCCATGTCCTCAAATCACCACCATCCTTACCATCTTCATCATCACCCTTGCAATCCCCATTATCATCGTTATCACCATCTTCATCATCGTCCCCTCTCCTCCTACCCCAAGCTCATTTTCACCAAAGGAACCCTAATAGTAGAGTCCTTCAGGCACCACCTCTTTCAAAGAACCCTAACAACATCATCACCTATCCCTCTCGATCATGTGTGCATCACCCCCGGACACCCTGACATTCGTCTCCCTTAAGATCGCATCCTAGTGAGACAACTACTATTGAGGACCCTATAAACCAGGCTCAAACGCAAAGGAGCCATGCTTTGACTCAGACCCTAACCCTAAGTGGAAAATTCCTTTGTTTTTTTTTCTTTTCTTCTCTTTAAGGGAGACTTTTGCGGAGAGAATTTGGGAGATATGAGAACAAATGGAAAGACAGGGCATGTAGGCTTTCAGAGAGGGAGATTCTATAAGACGTGATTGGATTATTTGACATTAAAATTCTATAAAACTATGAACTTGTCATTAAAGTTATTCATATGCTTTGCTTTGAGAGTGGAAGTCATATAATTCTCTAGACGTGATGAGATTAGTTCACATTTATATCATTTGTGATGTTCTAGCTTGGATCACCCTTCATACAAGTTGTATCATTAAAAAATATAAACTAAGAAAATAAAAGGGGTTTGTATAAATGTATGCAAGATCATTTAATAACCATAAGCACTAAGCCTGGTCTCCATTAGGTCAGCTTTTTAGTTATGTAAAGAATATCAAACTAATAATTGGCGAGGTGCATTTTATGTATATAAGATGTCATTTCACTATTTAATACAGACAATCTAAGCATCCAACAAATAGGCAAATATAGCCCACCTGGAATTATGAATAGAAGTATTCTGCACTATCCATGATATCAATCATGTAGCATCCAAAGTTGGGAGGAAAAGCAAATGTCAACTTAATACTAAAATAAACATGTAAGGATCCCAGAGAAATGAGAGAGGAAAAAAAGCATAATGCAGCAAACAATAGTTGGGAGGAAAAATCAAATATATCAGCCTAATGTAATGACAAAATAACCAAGTGCAAATCCACATGGAGAAATGAGAAAGCAAAAGAAGCAAAAAAAAAAGAGAAAAAAAGAAAAGGTGTACACATCTCGATGCACTAAAGCGAGAGGCCTGCTCATTAAGCTTTAATGAGTCACTGAATCCGCCATATATTTCTAGATACAGATATGAGATATGTGAAGCAATGATAGATGAAAATAGTACATTATGTTCACAGTTTACCTCTAAACAATTGCCAAAAAGGTAACAAAATAGAAGAAAAGACGCACAGAAAGCAAAATTTTCCAGTCATTTTGTGTATGTTTCCTTCATGATTTAAATGAACAGGTTTTGAATTGTCCATTAATTCAATTCAAGTAGTAAAATGATGATTAAGTATAAGCAAAAAAAATATAAACAAATTATGTTTTTCTGTGTTTCCATCAGTGCAATGAAATCGACATGTTATCACCTAGGAAGAGAGCCCATTAACAACCTACTTAAAGACAAGACTATCCATGGTATATAAGCCTTGATGCATGTCGCACAGCAATAGGGCAAGTCAGTTTATCAAGGGGATAAGTGATAACACTATCTTGAAAGTGTGGAAATAGATTAAAAGAAATATCAGCAGTCAATGTTAAATTAAAATGATAACACTAGTTGATCCTGTGGAGTGAAGCTTCTAAAATAATGTTTTGAACTTGTCTATTGAGGAGAAGAAAAACTCTAATGTGATTATAATTATAGCATATACAATTGATGGAGATCAAACACTCGAGGGGTCGGGTTGGGGAGGGTGTAGTAAATCTAATAGATACAAGACACAAACAATTAAAGAAACTCCAAAATACAGAAGCATGCATAGTTAATCGTTGTTATTTTTGCTACAGAAGAATCTTCTTTTTAACATTTTCAAACAAGTGTCTATATCCAACTAGTTGTCGCAAGACCTCATAAATCAAAATTATGAATCATCACTTTTACTATTGTTACAATAATGGGCCAACTTAAAGTGGTGGTGTGGCCAATATACGTAGAACTCATATAACCCAATAGAGGAATCCTTATTTGAGCCTGAGTCTAAACATATTTAATCACTTGGCCATCTTTCTTTCTGTCCTATTAAGGAGTAAATCCACCTTGTATCACTCCTTTATAACCTTGTATCACTCCTTATCCACTCAATTAAATGCGAGCCTAAACCTAGCAAATCTCCACCTTGGCTCATATTTGATCAAGCCTCTCACTTGAGAGACACGTATTCCAAGCTTCATCTTAAGCATTAACTACTGGGCTCCAGAAACTTGACTTCAATCCAAGGCTATTCCCCTCAGCTCTAGTATCTCGTCTTCACCCCACCTATACCTAGCTTTAGTACCTCATGTTGACTTGTCTTCACCAATAGTACCCTTGCTCATTTGGTCCCCTCATCTCAATTAAAGTTCTCTCCTAAACTAGACAAAAGATAAATTTTCATCAATTCTTGCGGCAACATGCACTCATAAAAAAGATGTGGTCTGCCTTAAGTTTTGATGCTACGACCCCCTTAAGGTGATGGTGTGGCTATGACCTAAAAGGAGAAGCCTCTAATGAAGTTTTAATATAATATACATTTAAAGAGTTAACTATCTTTCTTCCCGCTCCATCTGGGGCTAAATCCATCTTGTACGAGCCCTTTATCAAGTCAATTTAATGTGAGACACAATCCCACCAACTATTTTTGTTAGTTTACATTAATTAACTATGTTCACCTCCCCACCAACCCCCATATTGAGTGAATTGCTGAAATTGATTGAAAGACTTTAGGTAACTTCCACAAAGAATTTGCATAAACAGAATGGGTGTATGGCTTTTTTAGCATTGACCATGTGAAAGGTTTTATAATGAACTAAGTGTATAATTCATTGGAAATATCATCATTAAAGCTCAAAGGAAATTTTGACTTCTGAGAACATTTCACATTGAAAATAGTATGTGATAGACTTATTGTAATTGAGCTGGAAAATTTTCATCCTACCTATGTGAAAAATGCAGCAACTATATATGCAAATAATTTTGGAACTTTTAAGAATATTAAAGTTATGCTTTGCATCCTCGCATTTGTTGACTCCAAGAGCTAATCAGAGTATGAGGTCCTTAATCTGTATTAAGATAGTGACTGTGGATGAACTATCAAGTATCAATTAAATAGTTGAGCTGGTTGTATGGCTAGAAAACATCATTGGGTTACACGTGACAATCAAATCACCTACTTCCGCGGAATAGTTCAACTTCTAAGAATATCAATGACGAAATTCACCAAAGCAATATGCCCTTAAAGTAACCCTCCATTGTGACCAAAGAAATATAGTCAAAAATTCACTTGTAACATGAAGAGCGTGCAAAGCTAAGAATGAAGCTCATTATTAGAAGTTCAGTCACATATTGATGGATTTTTTTTAATTTTTTGACAAATTATTGTTGCGAATTTCAAAAACAATCGGCAGCCTGTTTATACTCCACAATGATGGGCTCGAGAATAAAGCATAAATCCATTGCATATGGCTCTAATTGTTGTTGGTTTCTCATTAAGGATATTTTGGGTAGTTCTTATTTTTTATGATAAGGCATACATCCAAAGGATGGAACCCGTTATCAACCTCTTTCCCTTTGTTTCCTTGCGTTTGCTCTCTTCCTCTTTCCCTATCCTCTTTTCATCTTCTTCCAATCTACTCTCTTTCAACATGGTTATTCATTTTCTCTATTCGACTTGATACTTTTAAGGCTTACAATTCTAGAAGCTCGCTGTCCCCGGAGCAAACCATCTGGTCTAATTTGGCATTAAAAACAAAATCCTATATGAGAAGGATACAGTTTGGTGCATTAAAAAAATTATATATAAGGAAAAAGCATATGATGCAAAAGCAGACATTATGTTTTAACCTATACACATAAGCAAGTTGCGCTAAAGTAATTCAGGCCTCCTACAGAACTAAGAATGCTTTTGACCCAACTAAACTAAAACCCAATATAGTATGAAATAGCCTACCCTAGTATGGACTAAGCTAGGTACAATGGCAGTGTCCCTATATGAGAATAGGAATCAATTGATCTCAACTAAGAATTATAGGAAGCCCAATTTACCAACTCTTTCCATTTTATTCTTTAAACTTGGCAAATGAGGTGCTGAAAGTTATGAGACGTAAACAAATTTTCTCTTTGCTGCATTACAAAAAGTTGGAATTTTATTCATAATTCCAATTTTTTATGCATGAAATATCAACTGATGTGCTGATTAGACACTAGGTGGTGTTAATACAATTTGCTAATGGACAGCGTCCTGCAAAAGGAGATGGTGGTGAACTTACAGCGGTGGCAGCGATCAAACAGAGAGGCAGCAGAAGATAATTTGATGAGGTTTCCGGGGGAAAGAAGAGAGAAAAGGGCGGGCTAGAGATTTTGGAAAACTTGGAGGGGTTTTATGAAAGAGAGCACAAAGAGAGTGTGTACTTGTGATAGGAAGGAGAGGCTGTGGCAGTGAAAGCGTAGAGTGAAGAGGCTGCCGCCAACGACACCATTAAATTTTATGAATGTTTTAGAGAGAGAGAGTGTGTGTGTGTGTGTGTGGGATGAGGACATTCAAAATACAAGAAACTATTGGAAGACCTATTCGAACAAGGAAAATATGAGTTGGATTTGATTAGGAGTAGTATTTTATTTTATTAGTCTTTCTTTTTATTATTTCTTTTAGGAGTTTTTTATAATTAGCATATTTCTTTTAGGAGTTCTTTTGTGATTAGGACACGAGTAGTATACGTGACTTTTGTCTATAAATATTCTTGTAGAATTGTATTTGAGATCATTGAACTAATAATACTTTTCGAACCCTAATTGATTTTCTTGAATCTTTATGTGTGAAACATAAAGTGAGAGAAGCGATTCTCTTGGGTGCAAACTCTAAATCTAAATTTTTGTGTGTGATGTGCAGGATGGGTGATTGATTCACCTGGGGGTGAAGCCTGAATTTTATCTTTTTCCTAATTTCCTAAATTCCGAGAGTAGTTTATCTCTAGTCCAACCATAAATCCTAGTTTTCCCCTTCCATCCTGGGTCAAATTGATATCAGAGCTAAATTTTCACTTCTTCTCCACAAAAAGTCAATATCCAAGATTTAGATTTCTTTCTTCTCTCTTCCAAAATCCTTTAGTTTACTTTTATAAAAAAAACCTTTTAGATTTCTTTAGCTTTTCCATTTTGTCTCAAATTCTATAGTTTTCCTTCGAAAAAATTCTAAAATCCTAAATCTCCTTTCTCCTCCCATATTCTTGTAGTTCCTTAAAAAAATTGCTAAATTCCAAAAAAAAATACCCCAAAATTCCCCAAATTTTCCCAAAACTACTACTCATCATCTCCTACCTCCCTCACCCAAAACCTAACCCTAGCCTATTCGTCATCTTCTCCTTCCTCTCCCCCCCCCCCCCCACAAAAAAAAACCCAAACCTATGCCTAATCCTCTTTTTGTCACTTTGCGGCAACAATAGCAGTTGCAATCCAACCACGACTTCGCCAACACCCCAATCTCGACGAGGCGTCACGAGCCCAAATCCAAATTCAGCCTCGATTTTGTCCTCCCTGAGGCTTCGCCTTCTTCTCTCGTGACATTGCAAATCTCTCACCGAGAGTCCCATCACCCTAATCTCGTGCCGGCCACCCTTGTTCTTCGATCGAGTCGGGAAGAAGAAACTGATTAGAGCCAATTTTGCAGACCCGACCCGATTTGCAAAGTTTCTGCAAACCCGAGACGACTTCACAACTCCGACCCGACCCACTTCAGATCTGACTTTAGCAATTCAGCCCGCTTGTAGATTCAAACCCATTTACAGTTCGAATTTGCTTTTTCGGTCATTTCTCAGCTGTTTTGAAGTTGATTCGAACCGTTTTCGAGGTGTTGAATTCGTGAGAGACAGCCATCCGACATAATGGATAGCAAGCTACTGAATCAGACTATTATGGAGAATAAAGCCTCTCGGGAGACATGTAAATTTAGGAAAAAATAACTGTCGAATCAGCTTTTTATAAAAGTCAAAGCCATGCGAGAAGAGGTACATCAGGCTAGGGAATATTTTGATAGGAAGTTAAATTTGAAGCCAGTTATGTCCGAGTGCAAGTCAAAGCCATTTATGCCTGAGCACAAATCAAAGCCAGCTATGTCCGAGCAAACGTCAGAGTCGAAGCTAGCTATACCCGTGCTAAAAACATATCTAGGGCCAGATTCAGAGTCACACCCTGAACCAATCTAAAGATACATCTAGAGGAAGAATCAGAATCAGTGTAAGAATTAACTCTAGAGCTCGAGTTAAGCTCAAACTTCAATCCACTGAGTGAGTCTAAGCTCGAACCTGAAGTAGAGTTTGATCTCGTACCAGTAGCTAAGTTCAAGATTGAACCAGAAGCAGCGTTTGGTCCAGTGCCACTGACTAAGCCCGAACTCAAGCCTGAATTAAAGCTTGATCTAGTGTCACTACAGTCAGAATTGGTCACCTCTTTATTCAACAAGTCGTCATCGATTCAGCATTTCGTGTTGACATCACAAGATGAGTATAATCCCTATTAAGTCTTTTTTTTATTAGGACGTGTTCTATAAAATGGGGGTCTACTGCAATTCATAGCTATCGAAGCCATAGCCAAAATTCAGAACAATTGTAAGTTCAAGATGTTTTTTGATGTCACATTTTAAAAATCGAGGTTGAGTTTTATCCGACCAGAGGAGAATTGATGAGAACATTGAAGATTCAAAGATCTATTAGAAGACCTATTCGAACAAGGACAATTGGGTTGGATTTGATTAGGAGTAGTATTTTATTTTATTAGTCTTTTTATTATCTTTTAGGAGTTTTTTTTTATAATTAGGAGATTTCATTTAAGAGTTCTTTTGTGATTAGGACACGAGTAGTATACGTGACTTTTATCTATAAATATCCTTGTACAATTGTATTTGAGATCATTGAACTATTTATAATTTTGAAACTCTAATTGGTTTTCTTGAATCTTTATGTGCGAAGCTAAAGTGAGAGAAGCAATTCTCTTGGGTGTGAAGCCCTAAATCTAAAACTTTATGTGCAATGCACAAAGTGAATGATTGATTCACCTGGGTGTGAAGTCCGAATTTTATCTCTTTCCTAATTTCCTAAATTCCCAGATTAGTTTATCCTTAATCCCACCACAAGCCTTAGTTTTCCCTTCTGTCCTGCGTTAGAGAGAGGATAGAAGTTGGAAGATTTTTGGTGAGGGTTGTCTTAAATTGGAAAAGAGATTCGGTTAATATAGATCCAGAGACCCTTACTCCCTGTTTTCATTTGTAATATGTGCATTTCAACAGTTCAGTGTATGTGCATGCATGAGCATACATCTCAATATATACATATTTATTTGCATGAGCAAATTGACAGTTCAGCAATGATCTTGATACTACATTTGACTCAATTAAATGTACATAAATCGTGAGGGATATTTAGAGAAAAAGAAATGAGTATCTTACCCGCGTCATTCTCCAATTTTGCATCATTCAAATCAGAGACGAGTGTGCTACTAGATTTTTTCATGTTGGTCTGATGAAAAGACAAATATAGCAAGGTCAGTGAAATGAAACTAAAGGAGAAAGAAGGTCCTCATGAGAGTATAAATTATGAGACCAGAGCATAAAATAAAAGGGGAAAGGGGCAAAACAAAGCTTCAAAAGTTACTAATGTTGAGGTGGTGTAAATTATGGGAAATATCATAAAGTTAATTAACACTTTGAATTTAATGGAGAAAAATAAACTCATAAATTTTTCTAATAGTAAAAGATAAAAAGAAAAACATCATCTGAGCAAATGGATAGATACATTAAGAACTAAGAAAAAGAAGACAAGACATTGCATGAAAGGAAAGGGACCAAAAGCATTATCTTTATCCCAAAGGGGAAAAAAGATGGAACAGTTAATAAACAAAAGAAGCTATCAGTTTATTTTGGCCTAGCATGCAACTCTGAGTTGCTTTGGCAGACTCCACGAGGATAATAAATAAAACAGATCAAGTTATAGAGGAAATACATATAGAATAAAAAAGGACAAATGTAAATACAACAATAAGAAGCCCTTTTCCCGAATTTTGGAGCCGGCGACGTGAATCATTTTCTTTCATTCAACTTTGTTAAGGGGGCATCTCCTCACTTAAATGTAGTATCATATCCTTCTTTATCGCCTCCATCTAAGTTCATTTACGCCTCACTCTAGTCCCCATTGCTCCATTAACTATGATCCTATTACTTTTCCTAATCAATCCACTTATGGCCTCCATTGCATATACCAAAACCATCTTAATCAATTCTTCCGCATTTTATCCTCAGCGAGAGCAACCTCAACTTCTTCTGGATACAATCATTTCTTATCTCATCTCTTGGTCTCTTAGTGCATTAAACTCAACCAGTGTCATGGTCAATGTCTTAATTTTCATTATTTGCCCCAACCCAGGATAAATGAGAAGGTTGTGTTAGGTAGCCGGTCAACATGAAACATAGTCAGGTCTCTATGAAATGAATCCTAAACAGAGAGTTAACATAGATGAACCTGAAATTTGGGATACGATAATAAATTCTCTGTGAATCGATCATTTTTTCATCATTATCATCCCAGTATTTTCCCTATCAAAATGGGAAGGTTGTGGAGTGCATCTCACAATCAAGAAAGCCCAAAAAAAAAAAAAAAACTGGATATCACATGGCATTACCTTTTATGGTTTGGAATTCCAGACCTAGGAAACTATCAGCAGATTAGGATCCTTCCATAAAACCTTGAATAGACAAGCCAATGTTGAGGTGGTGTAAATTATGGGAAATATCATAAAGTTAATTAACACTTTGAATTTAATGGAGAAAAATAAACTCATAAATTTTTCTAATAGTAAAAGATAAAAAGAAAAACATCATCTGAGCAAATGGATAGATACATTAAGAACTAAGAAAAAGAAGACAAGACATTGCATGAAAGGAAAGGGACCAAAAGCATTATCTTTATCCCAAAGGGGAAAAAAGATGGAACAGTTAATAAACAAAAGAAGCTATCAGTTTATTTTGGCCTAGCATGCAACTCTGAGTTGCTTTGGCAGACTCCACGAGGATAATAAATAAAACAGATCAAGTTATAGAGGAAATACATATAGAATAAAAAAAGGACAAATGTAAATACAACAATAAGAAGCCCTTTTCCCGAATTTTGGAGCCGGCGACGTGAATCATTTTCTTTCATTCAACTTTGTTAAGGGGGCATCTCCTCACTTAAATGTAGTATCATATCCTTCTTTATCGCCTCCATCTAAGTTCATTTACGCCTCACTCTAGTCCCCATTGCTCCATTAACTATGATCCTATTACTTTTCCTAATCAATCCACTTATGGCCTCCATTGCATATACCAAAACCATCTTAATCAATTCTTCCGCATTTTATCCTCAGCGAGAGCAACCTCAACTTCTTCTGGATACAATCATTTCTTATCTCATCTCTTGGTCTCTTAGTGCATTAAACTCAACCAGTGTCATGGTCAATGTCTTAATTTTCATTATTTGCCCCAACCCAGGATAAATGAGAAGGTTGTGTTAGGTAGCCGGTCAACATGAAACATAGTCAGGTCTCTATGAAATGAATCCTAAACAGAGAGTTAACATAGATGAACCTGAAATTTGGGATACGATAATAAATTCTCTGTGAATCGATCATTTTTTCATCATTATCATCCCAGTATTTTCCCTATCAAAATGGGAAGGTTGTGGAGTGCATCTCACAATCAAGAAAGCCCAAAAAAAAAAAAAAAAACTGGATATCACATGGCATTACCTTTTATGGTTTGGAATTCCAGACCTAGGAAACTATCAGCAGATTAGGATCCTTCCATAAAACCTTGAATAGACAAGCCTACCACTCTTGCAAGCTCATGCAGCTAAGAACAAACCTTTAAATTCTCCTCGGCCAATAAGAAATGTCAACAAAGAGGTAAGGTAATAAGTTTTGCTGTAGTCTTGCATTTTTTTCTAAGACCAAGTTCAACCCAAAAATGAAATAGGATCACCTTCCCAAAATGTCAAAATATATACAGGGACTTGACTTGTAATTGCTAATCACTTAGAACCTCGTCATAAAAAACTCGTCATCTCATCTACCTGCAGTATTTGCTGAAATTACAGTTTCAACATTGGAAGCAAACAGAAAAGGCTCGTGGAAAAGATACAGGCTTCAAGAATCTTTGAACTAAATATGATATCAAACTACTTTCATACAACATATACTAACAAGCACTATCCCATAGAGTTTAACAGATTTAAGCCATCCCTGAGATCCCTTTGTGGCAAGAGTAACCAAGTAGATTTATCCACTTATTCAAGATAGTTTCACTTTGACTTGATACCCTTATCAAAATAAATTTTTTAAGATATGAGCATGCATCTCTAATACCACATTTTAGAGTGCCGCAGATCGATATCCGTACACGTTCTTCACATAGGACCTAAAAAAAAAGTGATTTGCCAGCAATCTATTCTCAAACAAAAGCTCTGCTCACTTTTGCACCTTACTGAATGTTGATGTGATATGTGACTGAAATAACACCTAGAGGGGGGGTGAATAGGTGTTGGCTAATCTAATGGTCACTAAATGCCAAATGATGCGGAATTAAACTAAGATGACCAAAATAAAACTTCTTTTATTTTAAACACTTATGTATAACACAAGAGTGTTGCCGAATTCCCCTTGCGAGGCTCTGGACAAGCTCCTCTAAATTCCCCTTGAATGGGTTGAGGTGCCGCGTTGGCTCTCTTGGTTGAATACAAGTGTTAACAACAATCCCAAGCAAGTATAGCAATTATGAGCACAAGGGAGTATATCAAGCATGTAAATGATAAAGACAATTATTGAATGCAAGATATAAAAGAGATAAAGAGAGAGAGAGAGAGAGATAGAGTAAGCAATCGCAAACACAAAGGGTTTGTTTCGAGGTTCGAGCACACTTGCTCTACATCCCCGCCTTCGACACACGAAGGATTTCCACTATGCACGATCCCAACGGATCTCTCCTTGGTGCCGCAACACCTACAAGCCCTCGGACTCCCAAGTCCCGTACACACGCAAGCTCCTCAAGCTCGCCGAGGCCGCACCTCAAACCACCAAGAGTTCACAACCGAACTCTAACCACCAACGAGCACACTTGCCCGTCTCCTCAAAGAACAAAGAAAAATCTTTGGTGATCACAACACTTTGATCACCTTACAAAAACTCTCACTACAACACACCTATAGGATAATATAGCAATGGATAGCTCAAGTGTGGTGTGAGAAAGCAAGGAAAAGAACTATGGTGAAAAACACAAAGAATCACTTTTACACTCTCTTAATAAAAACTCCCTTTTAGATGGGAAGTATTTGCTCTCTGTTTTGTGGAGAAAACTTCTGAAATGACTTAGAAAAACTGGCTCAGGAAGTCCTCAAAATCTTGGCTTCAAACAATGACAAAACCCCCTTTTATAGAGGTCAGAAAAATATGACCGTTGGGGTCTGTCAGAGCTACCGGTCGACCGGCCGGTCGACCGCCAACGGTCGAAAATCCGACCGTTGGAGCCTCCGGTCGACCGCCCGGTCGACCCAGAAATCCAGAGAGCAGAACTCTCTGCAGCGGTCGACCGTCCGGTCGACCGGACCACTGTGCTGACAACGTGCACAAGGCTGTGCACGTCAGTCGACCGCCCGGTCGACCGATTTGGTCTGTCAGCCAATTCCTGGTCTGAAAAACTGGGATTTTTAAGGTAGTCTATTAACTTAATATAAATTCTCAAATAAATCTACAAAAATAGTTTCAATGTTATACAATGATATACAAACATGCTTGCACAAAATCAAGGCATGTTATAATAGATTTAAACTATTTTTGTAACTTGAAAATATTGGCTCAAAATAAAAACTGTTTTTTCAGAACATGTTTTTTTTTAAAACTAGTTTTTTTTTTCAAATCTTCATCAAATACAAAAACAAGATATTTGAGTTCATTCTAAAGCATAGTGTGTATGGATATGATCCACTACACAATCATAATGATATATCTAAGTTTTTGACATTTAGCATAAAACATGGTTTTGGTTAAAGATATGTATGATAGAAATACCAAAAACCAAAGTATATATATTTTGTCACAAAGAAAATCTTTTACTAAATAAAAATTCTTTTCTAAACATAAAAATCTTTTATGAAAGCAATTCTATCAAGAATTCTATCAAGAGTGTGTGTGTGTGATATAGACTTGAACAATCCACCAACTATCTATCCTTTACATTTTAACTAAAACAAAACAAAATCTTATACCTAGACACAAGTCTTCATCTTCTTGAAGTCTTCACTTGAAGGCTTCTCATCTTCTTGACTTGGTCCAAATGCAATCCACCGAGCTCATCTCTAGATGTGTTCTTAATGCATAGGCTCGTGAATCAACCGGTGCTAACTTCCAACTTGTCTTTAAATCCTTTGTTGAAGCTCCACACCTACTAAGATCTTGATAATGAATCTGTCACTAATTACACAAGATCATTAGTAATCATAACTTCATGAGTTGATCATCATCAAAACTAGGGTGATAGGCCTTTGGGCCAACAATCTCCCCCTTTTTGATGATGACAAAACTCATGGAGTTATATATGCATGGATTAAAGTAAAACTTCAAAGAAGCTCCCCCTTAACTCATGCATCACATTCAATAATAGATATGGCAATAAAAGCACATGAATATGTATGCAATGTATGGCATGTATGTAAATGTAACATCATAAATCTTATCTCCATACATTATAAATCTTATCTCCATACATAAAACAAATCACAAAACACATATGCATCAACACAAATCTTACTCCCCCTTAAGCAAGGAAGACATGCATATAAAATCTATAAATACTTCTCCCCCTTTTGTCAATCATCAACAAAGGGTTCAAAGTAAAATACATCAAACAAATCTTTTTCCCCCTTTTTGTCAAAAACAAAGTCATCAAAGAGGGGTGATACAAATCAATCAAAAAAAAGATTATATGCGATATACATTCATGAAGAGGAAGACGCTAAGTTAACTTCCCTACACATATGCATTACATGAAGAAGGGATGACAAGCCCTAACTCACATAACAAATATTATGTAATGCATAAGAGGAGATGTGAAGCTCCCCCTACACACGTATATCATAAAAAAAGTTGTCAAGCTCCTCAATTTATAATATACTCAACATGAATCCATATGTAAGAGAGATGTTAAGCTCTCCTTACATATAGGAAATACAAATCAGAAATTTTGAATATTTCTTTATCAAGACAAAATTTTTAAACTTTCTTAATAAAACACATTTTGAGATTTTCAAAGATACACAATTTTCCTTTTAAGGTACCAAATGAAGAACAATCAAATTTTGAATTTTGATACCAATTTTAAAAATACTATGCATAAGCTTATTATGGGATACCAATTTGAAATTCTAATTAAGCTTAGCATCAACAATCTTTGTGCTTTAAAAGATACCGATTGTAAAATAAGCACAAAAAGATCACATATATGTATGGAAAGATAATACCAATAGAAATTGATTTAAATTTGAAAGCATTCATACATACAATCAAAATACGATTATACACAACAAGAATCATATTGATACCAATTGAAAATATCCAATGATACCAATAGTAAAATTAAACTTAGGTGTATACATCATATAGTTTACCATATGAAGAATTCGAACTAGTTAAATGAAAATGTTTAACAACTAGTACGGAATCCTTCAATCAAGGAATAAATCAAAAGTTTTTCATAAAACACAAGTAAATCACATGGCACTAAAAACACTCTAGTATCCATAAAGTCCATATTGAAAAGATGAGTGTACTAGTGTTATGTGGAACATGGCATTATGAAAAATAGCAACAAAGCTCAATATTCCCTTTTTTTTTTAAATAGTCACAAATTATCATAAATTTTGAAAACATGAAAATCATTAAAAAATTTATTATTACACCAAAATTTATATTTCAAGGTATATGTACATTTTGACAACACAATAAGCATACATACATATCCCTAAAACATAATTGAGTCCATATAAGTAGATTTGCAATAAAGGCAAATGACTCAAAAGGTATACATGTATATCTTAAAGTTTGGCAAAATACACATATACATGAAATGAAAGCACATGATCATAATACAAATCCAAACGGCGAATACAAGTTTAAGATTGTAGGGATTATCAAAACTAAGCAATACAAGCACATCTAATGGGTTCAAATAAGCATTCAAGCACAAATATAAATAGATTTATTTGTGGCCCATAACATGTACAAGTATAAATCCTAGTGTTGACAAAAACTAACATTTAAACTAATATTCAATTCATGAAGCATCAAATAAATTTTGAGAATACAAAAGAATTTATCCATACGATTAAAAAAATAGGATCATGTGAATCAATTTGAAGAATAGATAACTAGGTTAAATGGATTTTTGACAAATTAGTTAAAGATCCTTCAAAAATACAAAGTCAAATGTTTTCCATGAATAATACTAAATACATAAAAGTTCAAGCACTCATAGTCCATAAAGCTCAAAATTATCTATTTTCTTAAATAGAGTGTTCAAAAGTTATGTAAATGGTATTATTATGAAAATCGTCATTGAAGCTCAAATCAAATATGACTAAAATTTTTATTGAACAACACATAAAAATCATTTTTATCAAAACAAATCAACTCAAAATCATTTTTCATAAGAATTACAATCTTCATGGTATATGTATGAATTATACAAATCTAACAATACGCATACATATCCCAAATATAAAAGAGTCTATTAAAGATGTTTGCATGGAAGCAAGAGACTCACGGGTATACATGTATATTTATTAGATTTGAATTAAACATGCATATACATGAAGTGGAACATAAAATAGGTAAAACATGTATAACGGAGAATCATCAAAACTAGTCTATACATATGCATATAGTGGATACAAGTGAGCATGAAGTTCAAAATATATATGAGTCAATTGTAGTTCACTATTTATATATGTATAAAAGCAAGTTTGATACATTCTACATCTAAGCATGTAAATACCACATGAAGCACAAATCAAATAAAATCATGAACATGCTTATGAATATGACATAAGTAAAAGCACGTACATAAAAAGTAGGAGTTTAGAAATTGTTACCAACTCCAAAGCTCCATAGCATGGGAGTCTTTCCGACCAAAATCTCCTTGATAGCAATGCATCCAAAAGTTTGTCCATCATGTCCATTGCATCCGCTATCAAGGCACCAATCCTCTCACGTTTTGTGAGAGTCCTCACCTACATCAAAATCAAAGGGTGGGGGTTTTGGTACCCATACTTTCTTGGGTCCTTTGGGGTTAGCTTTATTGCAAGGATCCCAAAATCTTTTATACTTAGCAAAATATAAATGAGCTTTCTTATCAAAACAATATTTTGCTAAATGGCCTTTGCGGCCACAATATGTACATGTGTACACTTTAGTATGCTTATGTGTAGGAGTGTGATCATGTTGTGCAACATAAGCAAATGCATGGTTATGATGTGCATGAATGTGTGGAGTTTGTTTCTTTGAAAACATTGACTCCAACCTAGAATGATTAAAAGCACAAGAGTTCAAAGTTGAACTCAAACCATCCATTTTATTTTTCAAATTCTTAATCTCATTAGTTGTGGCATGTAAAGCATGGTGAGATAAAGAATCATTTTTCTTTTTCTTTTGAAAAACATTATCCTTTTCTTTTTCAACAAATTTTCTTTTTAAAGATTTATTTTCTTGTAAAATACTTTCTTTTTGTTGTTCCACCATAGCAATATCATTTTTCAAAATATTGTTCCCTTCACAAAGATCATTCAATTTTGAAAGCAAGGAAACATTTTCATTTTTCAAATCTTTATTTTCCTTTTCTAAACATGCAAGTTTATTTCTAAAAGAATCATTTTCTACATGCATGCAACAATCAAATTTCTTTTCAAACTTTTGTTATCTTTTTCTAAGCATGCAATGTTATCTCTAAATGAGTCATGTTCTTTATGCATGCAAGCAATGTCCTTTTTCAAATTTTTATTTTCTTTCTTTTTCATGTCATATTTCTCAAGCAATAATTGGCAAAATAAATTGAGCTCATCATATGACATAATATCATCTTCTACCTCGGATTCGATAGTTACCTCAAGGGGGTTATCCCCTTGGACCATAAAGTATGTGTTGGAGGTGTCGCTTCCAACGTCCGAATCACTCCTGGCATAGTATAGATCCTTTTCGCCAAGGGAGGTGATGATTTTCCAAGCTACAAAAGCCGAATCAATGTTAGCAACCCTAAATAAGTAATCATCATTTAGGGTACTCTTCAAAGCATTTAGGGCTTTTGCATTACCCTCAATATACTTGCTATTGTTAATATAAGAATCATTAAATGTAGCAAGATAGACATGAATGCCTAGGGCCTTGAGGTACATGGACATCTTAACCTTCCAAATTTGGATGTTAAGAATGTCAAAGGTGGGTGGTGACATGAAGTCCATGGTGAGGTGTGTGTACAAAAATATTGTGATTAGCCTAAAAGGAGGATCTTTAACTCTTAGGTTGTTAGACCCAAATCAAGAGCACTAGCTCTGATACCAATTGAAATAACACCTAGAGGGGGGGTGAATAGGTGTTGGCTAATCTAATGGTCACTAAATGCCAAATGATGCGGAATTAAACTAAGATGACCAAAATAAAACTTCTTTTATTTTAAACACTTATGTATAACACAAGAGTGTTGTCGAATTCCCCTTGCGAGGCTCTGGACAAGCTCCTCTAGATTTCCCTTGAATGGGTTGAGGTGCCGCGTTGGCTCTCTTGGTTGAATACAAGTGTTAACAACAATCCCAAGCAAGTATAGCAATTATGAGCACAAGGGAGTATATCAAGCATGTAAATGATAAAGACAATTATTGAATGTAAGATATAAAAGAGATAAAGAGAGAGAGAGATAGAGTAAGAATCGCAAACACAAAGGGTTTGTTTCGATGTTCGAGCACACTTGCTCTACATCCCCGCCTTCGACACACGAAGGATTTCCACTATGCACGATCCCAACGGATCTCTCCTTGGTGCCGCAACACCTACAAGCCCTCGGACTCCCAAGTCCCGTACACACGCAAGCTCCTCAAGCTCGCCGAGGCCGCACCTCAAACCACCAAGAGTTCACAACCGAACTCTAACCACCAACGAGCACACTTGCCCGTCTCCTCAAAGAACAAAGAAAAATCTTTGGTGATCACAACACTTTGATCACCTTACAAAAACTCTCACTACAACACACCTATAGGATAATATAGCAATGGATAGCTCAAGTGTGGTGTGAGAAAGCAAGGAAAAGAACTATGGTGAAAAACACAAAGAATCACTTTTACACTCTCTTAATAAAAACTCCCTTTTAGATGGGAAGTATTTGCTCTCTGTTTTGTGGAGAAAACTTCTGAAATGACTTAGAAAAACTGGCTCAAGAAGTCCTCAAAATCTTGGCTTCAAACAATGACAAAACCCCCTTTTATAGAGGTCAGAAAAATATGACCGTTGGGGTCTGTCAGAGCTACCGGTCGACCGCCAACGGTCAAAAATCCGACCGTTGGAGCCTCCGGTCGACCGCCCGGTCGACCCAGAAATCCAGAGAGCAGAACTCTCTGCAGCGGTCGACCGTCCGGTCGACCGGACCACTGTGCTGACAGCGTGCACAAGGCTGTGCACGTCAGTCGACCGGACGGTCGACCCGACCTAGCTGCGGTCGACCGCCCGGTCGACCGATTTGGTCTGTCAGCCAATTCCTGGTCTGAAAAACTGGGATTTTTAAGGTAGTCTATTAACTTAATATAAATCCTCAAATAAATCTACAAAAATAGTTTCAATGTTATACAATGATATACAAACATGCTTGCACAAAATCAAGGCATGTTATAATAGATTTGAACTATTTTTGTAACTTGAAAATATTGGCTCAAAATAAAACTATTTTTCCAGAACATGTTTTTTTTTAAACTAGTTTTTTTTTCAAATCTTCATCAAATACAAAAACAAGATATTTGAGTTCATTCTAAAGCATAGTGTGTATGGATATGATCTACTACACAATCATAATGATATATCTAAGTTTTTGACATTTAGCATAAAACATGGTTTTGGTTAAAGATATGTATGATAGAAATACCAAAAACCAAAGTATATATATTTTGTCACAAAGAAAATCTTTTACTAAATAAAAATTCTTTTCTAAACATAAAAATCTTTTATGAAAGCAATTCTATCAAGAGTTCTATCAAGAGTGTGTGTGTGATATAGACTTGAGCAATCCACCAACTATCTATCCTTTACATTTTAACTAAAACAAAACAAAATCTTATACCTAGACACAAGTCTTCATCTTCTTGAAGTCTTCACTTGAAGGCTTCTTATCTTCTTGACTTGGTCCAAATGCAATCCATCGAGCTCATCTCTAGATGTGTTCTTGATGCATAGGCTCGTGAATCAACCGGTGCTAGCTTTCAACTTGTCTTTAAATCCTTTGTTGAAGCTCCACACCTACTAAGATCTTGATAATGAATCTGTCACTAATTACACAAGATCATTAGTAATCATAACTTCATGAGTTGATCATCATCAAAACTAGGGTGATAGGCCTTTGGGCCAACAGTGACCATGTAGCATTTATTCAATTTTATTCAAGGCAGGCCATACTCTATATATTGTCAATCATGCCCTTCCTTTATCTGCTTCGTTTGATTACCACCTCAAAAACTGATCTCTTCCTATTGTCTTAACTTACAGGATAAACTCTAGAATTTGCTCCCTCAAAACTAAAAAAAAAAAAACTCTATCTTTGTGAAGAAAGAGTAGACAACTGGCCAGCATCACATAAGAACCCAGCTACAGGCTGATATAAAGTTTGTAATGTCCAAGCCAGGACAGTGTGCAATGTGGCTCCAAGGCAAGCATAGCTAAGTCTATACCAGGTCTAAAAAGAAAACAAATACCCACCATATATAATAGCTGTTGTAATACCAGGAAGGGGTAAAGGGAATGTAGCAGTCATCCTTTCAACAGATGAAGCTAATGGATTAAAGTTTACTGAAGAACCATAAAATCTATTGGTTTGACTTTACTGAACTAGTCCATGTCATAAAGGCTCCATGGGTCTAAAGTTCAAGGTCCTACGGAGTTAGATATAGTGGGTCATCCAAGTTAGGCCTGGCCAAGCCTCTTAAGGATTCTATGCATATAGTTACAGCTAGAACTGGAAACAATTGCATCCACTTGCGTTCGCCTGTCATAAAGAGCATCACTATCAACAGTTAGTACATGAAATCAGGTTTTGAATTTAACTAACAAGACAGTTTAATGAGGGTTACCACCATCATTTTTCATCTATGTCTTTCTCATTGGAAGTTCTTTGAAGTCGCATTTTCATTATAATGAAATATTTTGTTGTGAATGCATGATACAGAAAGATCCACAATGGAAATTGGATTCAGTGTGATTTTGTTTGGCGTTGGGCTTATATTATGCATCAAATACTCCTTGCAGCAAAGATTGCCATGTTACCTCGCCCTCTAGTCTCGTTCTCATCTACAGGTAACCGGAGTTAATGCTTTTTGAGGCCTGTCCTGAAATCAAACAACATACACAATAATTCTGCTTCATACTTACTGAGTAAATTTTGCTCAATAGGAATTTGTGGCAAAGGACTAAGAAACTCAGGCCATTTATTTGTGTCATGGTTCAATCCATATAACCGTGACAAAGCTTTATGATTATAGTTTACTAGTATTCTTAGAATCTTAATAGATCATGTATTTCCATTTTAACTCCAATGCCAACTAAAACATGTTACCTTCCCAAGCTCTGCTTCGTTTGTGACATATCACTAACTTAAAAACCTATATATTTTTAACCATAACATCTTACACATTAGATTTTTTTTTTTTTTAACTAACGATAGTTCTTCTAATAATTACAGTTCATTAAATTAAATTCCAATTCACGCAACTCTTATTGCCATCAAGTTGAGTGTTTCTACAACTCTCTTGTTCAACCTGTTTATCGAGATAACTCACAAGCAGACCACCAAAATAAAAGTCTTCTCATATCTATAGGCATACATAACGAGCAATTGAACATAGATTGCAAAGGTCATAGGAAACTTCTGATCTGATAAAAATGAAATTTTTATTCACTTTTCAAGAATTGCAAGGATGATATATTTATCAACCAGTAACGGCAAGAGATGTTCACAATGATAATGCTTTCTGATTCACTTTCAATATAAGTACTTATAGCAATAATAAAAGCCCAATTCAAAGTAAATACTTTACAAAAATTATATATTCTGCAGATTGGGCATAGCCAAGTGTCAAGACCACTTCCTTTCCTCGTGGAAGCTTGTGGGTTCGAAACTTCGAAGCTCTCAATCCGCAGTGGGCGAGGGAACTTTTCAAACTAAAATTTGCAGAACGCACTAAGAGGCATTTTATGCAACGGCTCAAGTTCATGGCATACGGAGGCCACTATGCTTGACTAACAGGTCATAGACGCTCATCACGGCATACGAAGGTTATGTATGGAGGCTACTAACAGTTTATGGAGACTACACTGTTGAGATTCGTGTGTGCGCATTAGGTGTTTCAATCTCCCTCATAGGAGTTCCTTTCCCCTGCTACAACAGGGGGCTTCTTTTCCTCACTTTCGAGGCTATTGATGTAAGCCTATGGGGCTTTTCTTAGGAGAAAAATCAAAGTAAATGCTTCAGATTATTATCTTATCGTCATCTGATCCAACAAAGAACACTGCATGCATCTTATATATTTTAAATACAAAGGAAGAGTACACATATGATGGTCTCTCATTATAATAATGTTGAAAAAATGCAGTAGAAATAATAAAATGAATGCTACAATCTAATATATTTCTCCATACACCGATAAATGGTATTGCTTCAAATTTAGTATCTAGAAATATTAATTACCACAATAACTTAAGCCAATTCTGCAACATAGTTATATAAAAAAAATTGTTTCAGATTTTGATTTTCTAGCCGTCAAAGTCACTGCATGGTGTCCTAGACCCAAAGAAGAGCATTTAAGAATGAATTCCCACAAAGCTATATTGAAGATTTCCAGTGAAAATAGGCATATGAATGCAACAACTGTGCATTTCTCCAAATGTCCTCGTTGGCTATTAGAAGGAACTCAGTTGGGAGATAAGAAGCAAGTAGTTTTGATCAATTGGATATTTGTCATAATTGACAGACATTAGAACAAAAAAAAAAAATGCAGTGATAAAACAGACTTACGCCTTGCCAAATGCCTCCAACAAAAAACTGCAAGCACAAGAAACATGAAGCATTAAAAGAGAATCACATGAAAAAAAAAAATAAAATAAAATAAATCAAAGAAGTTACATAACAAATAAACAAATAGAACCACATCAGATATAAATTGCACGATCGATTTGAAAATATCATGGTAAAGCCATCATCATCCTCATCTAATCCTTTTCCCATCAGAACGATGGTCAACAATAAGAAATTAGGGTTAAAGGCGTCACCTTTCCCGCTCCAGTCATGGTGGCGACGCCTCTAGGAGCTCTGCGCGAGAGGAGAGGCAGGTCTGAGACTGCGCGCTCTTGGAGAAAAGAGCATTCGGTGAAGGAGGAGGAGAGATCGAGAACGAGCAGTGAAGCCCTGAGAACTGCTGCGATGCAAGAGACGAAGCGGAGGCCATCGCTGCTACTGCCGCCATTGCCTAGCTCTTCTCTCTCGAAACAGTGGATGGAGGGAGAGAAAAAATAGCAAAGAGAAGAAAAAAAAGAAACAGAAGCCCGTTTTTTGTTTTTTTTTTTTTTTTCTTATTTCTGTTTAGCGTCCGCTAATAATTCGGTGAAGTATAAAAGAAAAAGAATTCTTTTCCTATTTTGACAGAGCTGGGCTTTTGATAAATACTGAGAATTAATTTAAACAAAAATAACATCAGCGATGAGAAACTGAACGACGACGGAAGAAGTGAGAGAACAAAGAAAGAGAGAACAGTGATGAAAAATAAAGGAGGAGAAGAGGACGGAAAAGAAGGAGAGGGAGGAGAGAAGGCGTGGTAGGAGGAGAAGGAGAGGAGGAAGAAAGAAAAAGAGAAGAAAGAGAAAGTATAGCAACAGTGATGAAAAAGAAGATAGACTTAGACGGACGAATAAATTTAAATAAGAGTCACAAGAGAAAATCTCTCTCGCTTTACTCGATCGATTTTGACCGTGAATTAATTAGTCTCAACATTAACAATTGCCGAATTAGTTCCATCGCAGCGGGCGAGGAGATTTCGTGCACAAAGATATATATTTTGTAACAGTTCTAACTTCACAGCCTAAACTCACATAAAAAACAAAAGAATCATCTTCCCTTCAAATAAAGTTGCATGCATGATTTATATAAAGTCTTTGACAAAGTGGTTACTTCTTCTGCCAATTTTCTGTTCTTATAATAGTACATATAGTGATTGTGTCCTTAAATTATTTTTCATTATAAAAACAAGAAAGAGACTTTAATACTGACACAACTAGTTAGTTATACTTATAAAAGTCTGATAACTTTGATTTACATATTTTAAAAGTTTATAAACAAAAATTCGTGCATCTTAAAATTTAATTGTCTATGTATCAAGTGATTATAAAATAAACAATTTTTAATTGTCAAACCTGTTCATTTTTGCCACCCCTTAAAGTGTGAGTAAATAATTTTCATGATCCCTAATTTTGTGTATACCAATTTTAAAATATATAAATTAAAATTAACAAAACAAATCATTTAATTTCAGTACATAATATGCATTTTTTTTAAAATGTGCATAACTTAATTATGCCATGAGAGCATTAAAGCCCCTCCATATAAATAAAATAGGCTTCTGTTAATTCAAAAAAAATAAAATTTATAAAAACTACAACTATTTTAAGTGTATAATTTTATACCAACTAGATAGTAAATATGTACTCTGTGTATAAAATACTTGTATTACACAAGTACAAGTCAGTGATCTCGATTGTTCCTCGTAAAACTAAATAACATTCAAGGTACCGGCCAAATTGGGCATCTCAAGCAATATAGAACACTATAAGAGAAGAGTAACAAACAAAAAATTAAAACAAACAGCATCAGCAAAGCACAACTGAGACAAGTTAAGAACTAAATACTTATGTGAAGTCACCGTTCTTGAGTCACAATTCGCGTAAAACTCCGTAACTCGTAAATAACTTACAACCCAATTACAACTACGGTGTTTGTTTGAACCGTAATTCGTAAAAGACTTACACAACCCAATTACCCACTCACTTGCAACCCAATTACCACTCACTGCCCAATTACAGTTAATTTTATGATCATGCAAATTTGTATTATTTTTTTATCTTAATATTAATTTTTTTTAATATTTAGCATTTTAATATTTATTTGCAATATTAAAACTTTTTAAATCACCAAATAGTTAATTTTGTGGTCAACTTTTTCACTTACGACTTACACATTACGATAACCAAACACCGTAAAATACAATACATTTTTCCACTTACAACTTTATATTACCAACCAAACACCATAAAGTTTACATACATGTAACTCATTTACAACTGTAAAAGACTTTACCAGTTACGACTTACGAATTACGGCCAGTTACGACAACCAAACAGGCCCTAAGACTGATATGATAGCAAAGTTTAGGCACCAAATATACAGCATTAGTAAACCACTGCTTGTCACACAGCGATGTCAATCTACTGTCTGAACCTGACAGAAACTTTTTAAGTAGATACATTGAGCTTGTTCGGCTAATACTTTGACCCCTGCCAAACCTCAAGTACCTACCTTCTGCTTCTTTGGCATCCGATATCCACCAACAACACAGGCATGGTCTCGCTCAAAAGGTTCAAGAGTGACCTGCTCCTCGGGTTTGAACTGCTCTGCCTGCAGCTTCTTCACTTCTTGGGCAAAAACGGCTTCAGCGGGCACAGTGGAGTCTATGCAGTTGGCCTGGATGAATAATAGGAATAGATGTTGAAATACATGTTTGTTATGTTCTCTTGAGTAAAATAACCGGCCACTAGATTGAAAAATCAGCCAGGAACTTATTTCTGATATGTCATCGCCAGTTATAACAGAATCACTGAGAATGAGAAGCTGCAAGTATGATGGAGAGGTTTGGGGTTACCTTAATGGATATGACAAAGTGCCCCCATTCTTGAGGAAGTATGAAGCATTCAGCGCTAAAATCCTAGCCTGCAGAAATGAAACATCAGAAAAAATACAATGTTATAATCGAAGCATAGCAGAACCATTGGGTCGGTGAAACTCCAGCAACCTGCAATTCAGGTGTAATGCCTCAACACATATACTTTAATCCCCAGAGTTGTGGTCTACTTTCATATTTACCGAGATCTTTCTTATCTATCTACTCTATCACTTGATGGAATGTTCACGAATAAAATCCCATGTTTAGAAGCAGCTCGGGATTGTGTTACTAGAACTCAATGTGACCAAGTTTGGTTCACCATGTTTCAGTTTGTGACGTCCCATTACTGCAATATCAGGCATGGGTATGGAACTCGAAATAGGTTCTAGTTTAGACAACAGGGAGTAAATCTGCACCTAGGCTGCATGACAACAGAAATGCCATGACTACTATCCTTTTCTCTACCTTTCTGAGTACCCCATCTACAATATGCATGTGGTCTTTGTGTGGGAAAGGTCAACCATCAAAATATACGAGAAGGGAGAAAAATGTGGTTGTGAGTGTGAATGGGTAAGGTCAAAATATATGGAAGGAGCAAAATATACGAACTGGATTATATACTTCAACTAAATTACAAAAACCTACCTCCAACTTTAATCATAATTTCCCCTAGCTCCCCCACAGTGCATTTTAACTGCAATTTGTTACCTCCAGGCTCACACAAAACTATCAGTTAATCTTGATTCATGCGCAAAACTCTAGAACCTGATCACTAGCCTAAATTCTTCCATTTTGTACTAAGATACAACGTTTATGCCAACTGAAGGAACGTACATGAAAAGTCATCTAATGCTGGGGGTGGTGCGTTGGAAAAATTCAGTACCAGGTAATGCCAAGTTCTTCCATTCTGTACTAAAATACAAGGTTTAAGCCAACTGAAGGTATTAAACATTTAAATGAAGTCATGCAATCTTAGGGGTACTGTGTAGTAGTTAAATTCAGTACCAGGTAAAATCTCAAAGCTGGACGCAGTGTTCTAGAATCTAGCCATACTTCTTAATAGTTATGTCGGTCCGCTGAAAATAAAGTCAGTTTGCTCGAATCAAAACCAACTAGACTATGATGGCATGCCCGTCCAAAGCACACAGAGGGAGTTGCACAACCACAAGTAATATGGAGAAATTTTCAAGCATATATCAAAGAAATTTACAAGCAGAAAATGAAATTGAACTTATGAATCACAATAAATGTTGTTTAACTGTGAAAATGAGAAGTCAAAGGCTGGAAAATGATGAGAACAGAACTTCCATATTAGGTGAAGAAAAAGAAAGATTCAACATGAACATGGAAAACAAGAAAATAAAGTTCAAGAGAAAATGAGCATATAACTTTCAGAAAAGATAATTAAATAAACATGATAAATATGTTTATTCAAAAATTTATCTTTCTGAGTAGCATTTCCAGATTATTTTTATTTTTTAAATAGAGATAGGATGTAAACAGAAGTTGGGGAAAATTGTTGCATCAGCCTTGAACCTAAATCACCATTCACATAAACTAGCTGCCAAAGGTTGGAGAAGTTTTTTTGTGTTGCAAATATAGCTGTTGGCGCTCAACATAAAAATCCAGGTGTACAAACAAAAAACACTACAGAGAATGTTCGTTATGGCTATGATGAATGAAAAACTCTGTTTTTCAAGCACTGCCGTCCTTTGCCATGGCACCATAATAAGTCATAACAGCAAAGGTAAAGAAGAAGATCAATTCTTATGCGAGTTTCTTTTCTTTTTTATTTTTCCCATTTCCAGCTGGTGGAAGATTCCAAAAAAAAATAGAAGAGATTAGATAATTCTCAATGTTCAATTCACACCTTACATAGTACCAATGTGTTTAGGCTTTATTTATGAGAACTCCTAACCAATGCATTGTTTGTGCATGCCCTTAAGGATGCAGAAACAGGCAAAATAAGGTCAAGGCAAAACCAACATTGAAAGAATAATATAAATGAGTCTAACAAGTAGGAACAATAAAGTCAATCAATAGCCAATACATGAATTTCATGAGCTACTAACAAAAATCAAATATGTCACTCTCCAAATCAACAATAAAATCTAGGTAACAAGTTACAGCATTCTCTAATAGCAAGAGAGAAACATTTTTCTGAAAAAGGCACTAGTCAGTATTTATCTTTCTGAGTAACATTTCCAGATAAAGTTAAAAATATATATGTGAATAGGGTGACTTCAAAAGTGGGGGGAAGTATTGCATCAGAACTGAACCTCAATAACCATTCACGTAAACCAAGTCAAAAAAACACTGCAAAAAGTTGGAAAGCTTTTTATTTGCTTTAAATATAGCTGTAGAAACTTGACAGAAAATCCAGATGTACAGAGACCAAAAAGATCAAGCATAGAGAGGTTTGTTGGTTATGGCGATAAATGAAACCAACTGGACATCAGAGCCTTGAATGGAGACCCCATATAGGGAACTTGGAAAGGCTTTTCCTGGTTGCAAGTATTGCTGTTGACAGGAAATGCAGCTGTGCAGTAAAGAAACCGCGTATAGAGATGGTGTCTTCATTAAGGCTATGGTAATGGAATAATGAAACCAAATGGACATGTGCTTGGGTACAACAGAAAGAAAACCCCATAGAGGAGTTTTTTTTTGGTCGGCTATGGAATGATATCATGAAACCGTGGGCAGCAGAAGACCTGGTAATTTGTTTATTACAAAAATATGCAATAGAAATGAGTCCAAAAACGTAAAGAACCATGAAAGTATGATAAAAAGAGAACACTTGCTATCATTGCATCAGAAATCTCGGATTTGCATCACCCACAGATGTCTTGAAGGGGAATCCGAGTTATTCATCATTTGCTTAACCTCCAAAAAAGATTAAAAAATCATTTTTTTTCAAAAATATATAAATGTGTCCTGCTATCAAAAAGAACTCCCAAAAAAATTTGTTGCCGGTTATTGCAAAGTAAAAAATAGTGATCATCATCTGCAGCTTGATCAGAGAAGACAATAAGAAAATAGAACGTATGTAAAACAATTAGGAACGATAGAAATAATACAAATTTGCTATAGGCATTTGCATCAGAAGCTCGAACTTGCATCATCCAAGATGTCCTGAAGGGGAATCCGAGTTACTCTCATCATATGCTTGATACTGGTAATAGAAATAATAAGAAAATAATAATAATAATAATATAATTTGAAAAAAATGATTCATCAGAGGAATAAAAGCAATAAGCCTTAATTTTGAGCTGCTTTCAATCAAAAGCATCAAAGCAAGATTATGTTGTAAGTTTCATTCTTGTTTAAATAGGTTAATGTCATCTTGTAATTGTAGGAAAGTTTTTGAACAAGTTAATTTCACTTTAAGCTATAACTCACTTTCTGCACGACAGATGAATAAAAAGTTTCCTACAAATATGAACTAACATAGACTTAACAAGCACGCAGAGCAGGGCCTGAGCAAAACTTACAATTAGTCTTCTAATTAAACTTTAAATCATGGAATTGCATGCAAAATAATTAACATAATCACAACTGTTAACATGCATAAGGTTAAGAATATTCATTCCTTCAGCATCAAATGATTGAAATGCAAGTGCCAAGAGTGACATTTTAGTGCATAATTGCTTCCTGAATTATTAAAGAACTCTCTCTTATCTGAAATATGTCAAATAAAGCACAAGAATCTTAAGTACTGCTCACTAAAGAGAGCATCACAAATTTGCAGAAACAAAGTAAAGCTTTTAACCATATAATAATGTAAAATATAGATACATGTAAACATATATGATCGCATGAGCATACTAGAGTTATAGATGTAAATAGTGGGGCAAAAAAATAAATGGCATGTACCATCATTATGTAATCAAATGAAATGCAACAAAGGCATGGAGTAAGATGGCATGAATTTGCAGCACACCTGATCCGGCTGGGCAACATCAGAGAAAATAACATCAACCATTCCGACTAACATTCTGTATTTTGCAGGATGTCTAGCATCTTCAATAATTGGGATAACATTGGTCCGTTTCTTAGCCATGTTAACAAGGTCCCTTCCACTTCTATGAGAAAACTCAACAGCATAGACCATTCCTGTCTGCAAAACAAAATAAAAGTTAATAAACAAAAGCTCAGCAAGCTACTCTAGGATAGCACCTGATTGTCTGGACAAGGAAAGATAAGTACATAAACAACAAACATACAGGTCCAACAATGTCAGACACATGAGACACTGTAGTCCCTGATGCAGCTCCAAGATACAGCACCCGAGCTCCAGGAGCCTAAGAAAAGAAAACATGGCAGTCAAATAACGGGGATAACAAGAAGTTATGACAATGGAACCATGTGAAAATCGAATGAGTGAAGCTAGTCGAGTAACAATTCTAGTTTGACGATAGCTCTGCCATGTACCAATCTAGTTGTATCATCACAGATAATACAGGTCAAGGCATTAATTCAATACAGCAATGTGCCTGAAAAACAAGTAAATAATGAATTCTACACCCATGTACCAATCTAGTTGTATCATCACAGATAATACAGGTCAAGGCATTAATTCAATACAGAAATGTGCCTGAAAAACAAGTAAACAATGAATTCTACACCATAAAAGATCCATTAACATTCGAAAATGTTGTATATGCCAAAATCAATGCATTGCCATCAAGGGCCCCAAAATCATAGGTCTCTCTCTCTCTCTCTCTCTCTCTCTCTCTCTCTCTCTCTCTCTCTCTCTCTCTCTCTCTGTTTTTTTTTTTTTTTTTTTTTTGTGCGCAGGGGGGTGTGGGTTGAAATGAAGGAGAACTGAGGAACATAAGAATTCTATCATGCTACTTATAAGTTACTTGATTATGACAAAAGCTATCAAATCTACAGCTTAACCCGTCACAGTTCATGAGAGCGAAAAAGTGGAACAAGAAAAAAAAATGCTTACAATATAAATTCTGTCAACACCACCCAGAATGGCTGCCGCCAGTTTCGAGCGGAAAGGATTCCAGACCCTGTACTCAACCTTGGTTCCATCCTCATTCTACCATGGAGATTCAACGAAGAGTAAATGCCGGTGCACATAATAAAATAATGCCCCTAAAAACCCAATAGAACCTTACTAAAAAAACAATCACCTGCACGGCAACGCGCTTCTCACCATAAACGGAATCACCAACAACCATATTCTTGGTGCAAAGGGCATCTTCCTTCCCCTTGGCAATGAAGACTCCATCGTGCCTGTGGGGCTGAACCACGACCTTGCTCCCTCCCTTCATTCCTCCTCCACGGCCACCTCGGCCCCTCCCGGCCCCTCTCCCGCCACCTCGGCCACCGCCACGACCTCTTCCACCACCACCTCGGCCTTCTGGTCCACCTCTTCCTCCACCTCCCCTTCCTCGGCCTCCGCGGCCCCCATCACTCCTGCCCCTAAATCCACCACCTACAAAAGTTCATGAGAAAAAAAATATCTAACAAATCAAGCTGTATGTCTAGTCGCTCAAAGGACAAAAAAAGATGTATACTTTTTTGCAAGAAATTGTATTGACAAAACAAAACAACAACCATCGCAAAAGGAGGCCAAAAGAATGTTTTTTTTTTTTTACTATTCTTAGAAATATTTTGGTAGATTAACTAGATCAAAAAAGACATGGTACGTATGCTAAATCAGTTTGAGTACCACGAAAATCAATTATATTAACTATAAGAAGAAGGGGAAGAAAAGGCATTTTTTTCTTGAAATTCGATCAGATGGCAAAAACCCAGAATCCATTTCCACGAAAAATTGAAAATAATGGATCGTCAAAGAGAGAAAGAGTGAGGTTTTGATCATTCTAGTGAGAAAGTCTACAATGGAACTGAAATTAGGCTAATAGGACACGAAAAGTTGCTCTCTTTTACTTTGGAATCGCAAAAGGAGAAAAAGGAAAAATCCTCAAAAGAGACGAGACAAGAGAAAGGGATTGATTACCTCTTGGAGGTCTCATGGCTGTGGTATTGGATCAGAGAGGGAAAATGAGGCAGAACGAGATGAAGGAAGGAATGGGATTCTTCGTGAAATTAATTAGGACCTAGGGTTTAGGGTTTGGGTGCGAACGAGTCGGGCTGGGCGTGTTTTTAGCACTTCAGTACCAAACCCGACAACTCGGTGTTTTAGATGGATAAAAAAAAACGGTTCTTTTTGAGCAGGTTGGCTGGATCATTGGTTGGATTATGCTTTTAACACTACTAATGGGTTAATTGCATTTTTCAAAGATAAAAGTTCGTATGTTTTGCCTAAAATCTAACAATTATACAGTATGTAAACGTAATATTAATTTCAAACTTCTGATCATTGTCATTTATTAGATATATAGACTGTAACTGGACTTGAACTTAAGACTCTCACAACCTACTCTTACTCTTTACCAGTGAGTCACGCCCCACCGACGACGACATTATTTCTTTGATCAGTGATGTGAAATTAATTTAAACATGTTTCGCTATTGAGTCTTTATTGTTTGATGATTTGGGTCATTTAATGAGAATGCATGTATTTAAATAACTAGTTGTGTCAATTGGCTAGGGAATATATATACATATGTTATTGTGGGTCTCAAAATGAGTAAATATGAATATGAGTTTTGAGTATTGACATGTCTAGTCCTAAATCTTTCAAAGAACCATAATTTTCGTGTAGGCTCAAACAAGTCAACGGACTCAGCCACTAATTAATCAAAAACGCATATCATATACATAGATGATCGTAATCCAATTTGGAAACAAGTACAATTCACGAGTAGGCTCAAGTTTCATTCAAATAAATTATATCTACTCATATAATAATAGACGGTTGTGATTAATCAGCGAATCGATTCATTGATTTCATTAATAAGAGAACCCAAATCCAAAGTCTAGATCCTTAATGTCATATCTAAACTTATCAGATAGTGTGTGCATCTTAGAAATAGAACAATTTCTTATTTAATCTGGCCTAAGCCTAATAACCTAACAAGTCATTTTGTGGCTTAGTTCGCCTAGTTCATGGAATCATGATCATTCTCTTCTAAAATATGATTCATATAAATATATCATTTGTTCAGCTTTAGATGTGTCTAACATTTCTGAAAAATAAAATGCGGCTATAGTTTAACAAACTTCAAGGAGGTTTAATTTGACAAAGAATATTTCCCAATTTTGAATTAGTCCTTAATAGAAATTATTAAATTGAAGAAAAATTATTGGATTTGGATGATTTGTGACCGCTACTTCTGCAACAAAAATTAGGAGCAACTACTACAGGCCTGTTTGATTTGATAGAAATGGGAGAAAAAAATGTAAGTGAAAAATGAAGATGAAAAATGTGAAAGTGTAGTGAAAAATTGAGATTTGTACAATTCTAATTACCAGTACTTAGTTGTAATGTGAAGTGTAAGTAGAAAAATATATTGTCTTTTTCAGTGTTTGATTAGTAATGTGAAAATGAAAGTGAGAAAATTGATCATAAAGTTGATCATAAAATAATATTAAATTAAATATTAATACTAAAATAATTTTTTGAACTAAAAGTGAGATTTACATGACATCAAAATTTTATGCGTTAAGCTACAACTTATTACAAGTGCGATTTACATGATCACAAAATTAACTGTAGCACTCTAAAAATAAAAAAATAATAGTATAAAATGGATGTGTAAAAAGAAAAGAAAAAAAATGTTTTCCCATTCAAAACAAATAAGGGAAGTGGGGAAATAAGTTTCCTCACTTCCATTTTCCTCCCACTTCCTTTAATCCAAACACGCCTTACAACGCAATAAACATCTGCAACTGGCCCAAGCACAACAATTTCACCAGTTAACCAAATAAAAGTAGAGCTTGATCTTTACTCTAATTGATACAAGGATTGCAACTGTCACTGTAGTACAATGGTAAAAATTTCTTTGTAGTGCGCAAGAAATCAAGAGTTCAAATCTGCTTGCACCAAGCTACACCCTATTTAAAAAAGACCGAGGATTTTTGCTCTAAATTATCAGGATCACATGAGAACATTGTGGTAATGCAACATACTCACATGTAGGGGTGAGCATCGATCGGTTATGTTCGGTTTTTGTTAATTTTTTCAAAACCGAATCGAACCGATTAGACTTAGTAACCGAACCGAACCGAACCAACTCAGTTCGGTTCGGTTTTTCAGTTTTTTCGGTTAGGCTCATATATTTTCATCATTTCTTGCATTTTTTAATCACCATTATATTATCATCCTTTAAATATCCTAATCTCAAATATCCAATACCTAAATTAGAAACAAGAAAAAGACCATAACCTTAATGTGAATTGAAAATTTCATGCTCTAAAACTTTTACACTAGTATTTGGGCTCTTATATCAAAACTCGCATAATTATTATTAACTTTTACTAACAAGATTATAAAAGAAAGAACTATATTAATACAAATATTATTCTCAATTATGATAGTGTACTTAACATGACTTTCACATATTCAATATAAAAATATGATATTGCTAGAACTAATGAGATAAGGTTCCACCTGTTTTTTTATGAATATATGATTCAGTAAATTGAATTTGGGTGGGGTAATACATAGGGTGAGAAGTTCGGTTCGGTTTGGTTGGGTTCGGGTTTTGTAACCCAAAACCGAAAACTAACCGAACTAGAGCGGTTCGGTTTGGTTCGGGTTCGGGTTTCGGTTTTTGGTCGGTTATTTCGGTTATAACCGAACTCTGCTCACCCCTACACACATGGAGAATCAATCACTGAACCAAGAAGTAATCACTACGAATTATAGCTCTGACTTCTGAGCAATGCAACACATAGTCCAGAAAGTACACCAATCACCAACTTTTTTACACGAGGTGAACTTTCAAGAGTTGGAAAAGGAAGTTTTCTATACGAGAGCAAGTTATCCATGGGTCAATTGTAATGCTTCAAACAACAATAGAGAACAGAGAAGATGACAGAGAAGATGACAAAGAAAAATCTGAATCTGAGAGAACATCCCCATTGAAGTTGATTGAATTGCTCTATCATTAAAACACACAACAAAGTTAATTGAAGGTATAAAAATGTTTATTCATCACTTCACATAACTTCTCAAAAACAACTAGGCTGAGACCAAAACGACAGGTGCAGTTCACCTAGAGTAAAATGTTCCATTGGCCGATTTGTGGAGCTTATCTTCTGAAACTCCTGAAACTTATTCATACTTTCCATTAAGATTGGCCATTAAGTCAAGCAGCAACTTTCTTTGAAGTCACTGAATTGACAGTAGCCGCAAACTCAGGACCCTGCAAGAACAACCAAACCCGTATAATACATATCAGAATCAGTCTCTGCGAGGAAGGCAAATTGTCTAAATAATAGAAGGAACAGACTCAATGGACCATTATTACAGCCCATATAAGTGTTTTGGGATTCAATATAATCACTACAAGTTCCACAGAGGCCATGTGCCAATGGGAGGTTAATTAAAGACGAGCATTACAGATGGGAAAATGCTCTGTGGTTGATGATTTTGCCCCACTAGAATGTATAGAGAAGCCAAATGATATGTCTGTCGGCTTCTTTCCAGATTGAGAGGTATTAAAAGAAAACAGGATATGTCTCGGTCCGCATTTCAGTTTAACCACACAAAATTACAACGAAATGTTTCCTATTGTTGATCTATGAACAGAGGACAAAAGATTGCCTTGGAAGGTGACATAGTTCAATTATGAGACACCATGAAGCAAGTCGCAGGAGCTGTTCAGACTGGAAAGCCTCCAAGATAAGGCCAGGAAGGAGAACAAATAAGTGTTATATACACTAGAAGCAAATTACATAAATTAGAGCTATCAGGATGTACGTTTATCAAGTTTTATGTCGTTCTGGATTTCATAACTGGAGCTGTTTTTTTTTTCTTCATCATACCTCTAAGCCAAGGGGACCATGTGACCTGCAACTTCCATACTCAAAGGCTTCATGAAATATCCACCTCTTGATCTGCTAAAATTCTATCCAAGGAAAACTATGGACAAGAGAGAGGCTTGGAATGGATATAGAAAATCCTACCGTATTTGGTTATGCAATTTAAGTTCATGTAACCAAAGGAAAAATCCTCCAAAATTCTAGTAGACAAAGAAAGCATCTGGACAAAGAGGTGACGAAGAGGTGAAGATGATAAATGAGCTATACGGAGTTCATCGATTACATGTTTTAAATAAGTTTTGTTAGTGGCATATGCTATAAAGAGAGACGAGCTATTGAAAGAGCCTAGGGTCTTTGATTAAACATTGATTAGACATTACTAAGAGAAAGAGCCAAGGTTGTTTGATAAAAAGTTTTAAATTAAGTTTAGTTGGTGGTATATGCTCTGTTTCTAGATAGTGAAGTAGTATCTTAGAGATTTGAATTGAAAACATTATACTTGAGATTGTAATTCGAATTATAGGTCATGAGGAATCTCGTGGACAAGAATCACTCAGTTTGGAACTACTGGGCCCTTGATTCAGGTTGGGAGGTAGGCATTCATAATTAATTTACCTGAAGTACAGGTGAAGCTAGGACGATGGTTGCTCTCCTGTTTGCCACCCAGGCACCAGTTGGATCACTGTAATTGACCAGGCAGTAAGGTTGGTCTGATTATATTCCTTTCTATTGAAAAGGAATACACCATCTGGCCATGTGCACCTCATGGATTTGATAATTTCCGCTACATGTCCACTTTGGAACCTGCTGCCTTGTGATGCTTCCCACAATTAAACAAACTCGCTTAGGTCTATATGTTACCATAGGGTGTCATGAACTAAGATTCATTATGTCTTACATATATGAAATAATATGCTTGGGCCTTGGTATTCCTCTTATCTATCTATTAATATAACAGCTTTTGAGGCAATCAATTACCACAATAGTTATGTTAAATACGCTCACTAGTAGTGTAGGATGCAAACTCAAAACTTAAGTTACATATTCATGCAAATGTATGCTAGTGCATTGTTCATTGAGAAAATAAACGTGAAGATAAATGAAATCCCAGACTGTGCTGGAGGTACGCATCTAAGTTTCAACATCCCTTTAGATCAATTATGAGAAGATTAGCTGCAGTTTATATGATTGTACCTTCAAAGAAGCACCTCCAACAAGAAATCCATCTATTTCCTCTTGCTTTGCAAGCTTAGCACAATTGCCCCCATTCACTGAACCTGTAAATAGACATAACTGAACATCAGAAATAATTTCAAACAGCCAGAGCTGGAAAACTGAACACAAACTTCTTCAGCTCAGTAACATAGCAGATTCCAGAGGACTGGTTAAATAGTTTAACATGTCTATGCAAATATCTGTAGATTTGAAATAACCAAAATGTTTTTTTCCTCCAGGGTTGAACTTGATAGAGAATTCCACTGATGCTTTAACATGTAGAAGCAAACCCATAAGGGAGCCAGCAGTCAATCAAGAGAGTGTGAATAAAAGTGTCCTGAAGAAAATTGCACATTTGAAGAAGGAAGCAGAATTAGGAAGAATCTCAAATACGCTGCCATTTAACAGCATCTTCTAAGACTGGTGAAGTTTTAGAAATTTCAACTTTAAAGCCTATACCTTGTGAATATTGATATGGAGGCTTTTAATCAACAGTGGCATAGGTATTGTTAGACCACAAAATTGAGTGTTCTCAGGTGTGATCCTAACAAATATGAAGCTTGATAAAATAACCAATTTAGCCACAGAAACGGATGATGATAAAAGATCTCAAGAGTTGTATAACTGAATTCAAGCACTCGATGCTGGACTTATCACTATAGCAAAAGGAATATGAGGAAATAAACAATTTATCTATGGGAAGTGTGGAGAAGAGTAGGATTTTTGACGTTTGCCACGGAGATTTGCTTCTTTTTCAAAACAAGAAATAACCTTCTGTATCCATCACTCCTTGTGACCCTGTGGGTAGCTCCTTGCCCTACCCACCAACTTTTATATGTTACAATTACTCATATCACAAATAGTAAATTGACATGAGATTCACAAAAGCTCATCTGCCCTCTTAAAGATTTTCTTACCTGTTTTTTGTCGCACAAAAAACTTTTTGAATCTCCCGTAGAAACTGTCTTTGCTAAAGAAAAAGCTTTTTTTGCAGCTAAATATCCTCTTTTTCTTCCAAATATTTCTACGGATATGTTTTTTTTGATATAGAAGTATGTTTCTTTGGAACTGCCATTCAAAACAGGAATTACTCATCCTTATTGTTGTATGTGAAAGACATGTATTGCTTAAAGCAGATTATTCTTTTACTCATTTTTTTTCGTGTACTTAATCCCATCGGTAATAGCTTTTCACAACATACAATACAAATAAATATTTATATATAAATAATATATAGGCTAGGACTACATTGCCTGTAGAAACTGACTTTGCTTTAAAAAAAAGCTTTTTTTTTGCAACGAAATATCCTTTTTTCTTCCAAATATTTCTACGGATATGTTTTTTTGATATAGAAGTATGTTTCTTTGGAACTGCCACTCAAAACAGAAGAGTTACTCATCCTTATTATTGTATGTGAAAGACATGTATTGCTTAAAGCAGATTATTCTTTTACTCATTTTTTTGTGTACTTAATCCCATCGGTAATAGCTTTTCACAATATACAATACAAATAAATTATTTATATATAAATAATATATAGGCTAGGACTACATTGCCCATCCATCTGGCAGGATAAGGCTTGGTTTTTTTAATAAGATCATGAAAGGAAGAAAGAGAATATTAGCCGGTACCTCCATAAAGAATATGTAATATAGAAGCAACTTGAGGTGAGATGTTTTCCTTGATCCAATCACGAATGGCAACACGCACTTCTTGGGCCTGCTGAGGTGTAGCTACTTCCCCCCAGTCCCAATTGCCCATACAGGCTCATATGCAATAACAACATCAGTCCAATTTGTGACGTTATCTGAACAAATTACAATTGAAAAGATAAACAAACTACAATCAGAATAATTACTCTAGTTTTCCATGAGAAAAAACATTAGTTTGTGAACAAAGGCAACACTGAAACATTACCTGCAAAAGCCTTCATCTGCTTGAAACAGACATCAAAAGTTTTCCCTGATTCTCTTTCTTCTAACTTCTCTCCTATACAAGCAATGACATTAAGATTCTGACTCAAAGCATATGCAGCTTTCTTCCCAATAAACTGAACACAAGCAAAAAAATTTACAGCACTAAACTAAAGAGAAACTCTACATGCATTCCTTTCTTTTAATAGAAGAATATGTCATCATTTATCAATAGATAAGTTTTGTTTAATGGTTCTGAAACTAGTACCTGATCATCTTCACCTATAATATGTCTGCGCTCAGAATGACCAAGAATAACCCACTTGCAGCCAATATCTATCAGTTGCTCCACACAGGATATTATGACAAAACATTAGTAATTGGAATGATCCACGGCTCAGCCAAAAACACAAAGTAAAAGTGATATATTGCATGAATACAAAAGTGCGAAACAGAAAATGGAGACTATCAGCATAGTGAAGGATTTGAATTGAAGGTGGCATGAAAAATTGAAGCCTAAGAATTGGTTATTGTGGCAGTTTTTGGGCCCGTTCCTCGTGATCTTATATGGAATTTGTAAGTAATTCTTATGAGGCTTAGATTTTATTACAGCCTAAACTTCTAATCTTTAGTTTCATTTACTTGAGAATGAGTAATAATTTTATGGTGCCAGTATGTTAGCTACCCAGAAGCAGGAACTAAAAGGGACAACTCCCAGAACAGGGTCCAAGATCAACTTCAAAGCATGCTCCACTATCAGTGTGTCCAGGAAAGTTGATGATAAATTCAAAGGTGCAAAGCAAACTAGCACTAGCCCATTAATATTACTATAAGTAGTTTTAAGAAATTATAGAAAGATAACCTTCTCTCTCCTGTGAATGCTCCACCTTTTGCCACCCAAGAATTCTGAGCAGATATCTCAATACGAACAGTCAATGAACTCTTCACTTGGTCAATGTAAACAAAGGGAGGCGCTACAACAACATCTGCATGTTAACCATAAAAGACACATTTAAAAACTATATTTTAATGAAATAAGCATGCAAACACAACAAAAAAACATCTGAAAACTCATGGATGAACAAAATTTAACGCAGCTAGTCACTGAAGAAAGTCTGACTCCTAGATACCCCTGGACATACAATGGTAATGTACCTACAGCTATTTAGCTTGTAGAATATGGAAGTATAAAAAGTACGATATTCTTGATCTGGTAATTCTCAATTAGTAATTATGATGCATGTATAGTTGTTGGAATGGTCGTGCCATTGTTCATAATCAACTCAGATACTCTTTATTCAAAACTTACTCCTAAAGTTACATGCACGATGTGAGGAGAGATATTTAATGTTATGCAAGCACGTAATTGATGCTTCGAAGCCTTTTCAACAACTCAGGCCACATTGGTTAAAACAATTTAGTTTTACCAATCATGATGTCCTCTATGCTCAAACCTTCCATGGACCTACTTAGAGAATCACCAGATCAAGCAATTAGTTGATTGATTGGCAAGCAAAACATCTCACCACTACAACAAACAAGAGATTTTTGTTTTTGTTTTTCTGTACAAGAATTACCATACATTTAGAATGCCAAATAGTCACTTGGACAGCATGTCTTAAACAGATGTTGAACACTATGTTTAGGATGTTCAAGGCCTCTAGTTAAAGATCCAAATGCTCCTTACCTTAGTTCTCAGAGAGTGGGCACTGATAATATCCCACTTCACCAAAAGAGAACCAAGTTGCTCTTACTTTTAAGAATGAGATCCAATTCACAACCATCCCAAAGGAAGATAGTACCTGTTTAAGATGATCTCACTTAAACCACAGAATCTGTTTAGGTTTATTTAACACCATTCACTATATGAACTCGTCTCCTTTTTTGCAATTGCTAAATGGTTTTCTCTCAAGTTTGATGAAGCTTTTCCACAAGATCTGATTGTCTTTGGTTGGTGTTGTGGAGTCTCCACATCCTTCTTGTGGCTTCTTGGCTATTGCCCAGTCTATTCCTGTTGTTGAATCACTATTTAAGCAACTGTGACAGAGCAGCTTCCATTTAGAATGACAAGAAAGATTTTAGCTCACAAGCTAATTGACTATATGTCTTTTCAAGACATTCATGTGCTAGATCTTTATTGCAGTTCTGATCATGACTCATGACCACCTGCCATTATAGATGCACAATTTGTTTATGGACAAGTTTCTTTTGCCACATTTCGTACTGTATTGATGTCATGAAACTAAAAGCAGATACATCTGGTAGGGCTTCAAAGGCATAGTGGACCCTAAATAATGACCTTCAATGAATTCTGTTATTATTGAAGCTTCTACCCCAGTGTAGTCTCTAATCTTCAAGGCATGGTTGTCTTTCCATGTAACCTTTGACTGGTCTCATGTTCTAGGAATACACTGACATAGGGTGTCAACATAACGATTCTCCAAAATCGACATAAGGACACAACTATACTCTGTTTTTTGGGGATATACATAGTGTATCTGTGCATGAAAAGCATATATTTATACATGCACACAAGCATACATATGCATGCACACACATGATATAAGTGTATAATATAAAGTGGTGCTTGTACAAGGAAGAATCTGACAGAGTGAAATATGTAATATAGCAATTCAAATGGTATAACTCTGTAACATAGCAATTCAAATGGAATAATTCTTTCAAAGAAAAGGCCTAAGACACGCAATCTTATGCATGACTTTCAAATAGGTAAAGGTGGGAATGTCTGTAAATACCCAAACAAGAAAACATGCAATGATGCACATGCAATTCTTCGTAGGGGCAAATGTCCTACATACAATAGTAGGTGGCTCATTAATACACTAATTGAAATAGTTACTTTTACAAGGAATTACACCAGACTATGTGGTTGCCATGCATCCATTGTGTGCAGTGGAAGAATAATGAGGGACTTGTTTATCGGACTATGTGGGTTGCGTAGTCCCCAAATGGTGTGGACTTTTCTCCTGATATGTCAGCATGTGGATTCTTTCCCCAATATGCCACAGAACCAATGTTCCAAGGCACTTGGCCGCCAATGTCACAGGTGACAGGACACCCCTTATCATCTCAAGACTGCCTGAGCAAAAAATAAAATTATCATTCTACTCAAGGATGACGCCGTGATTTCCCGCATCACATTTCCTCTTGTCATTATGATTCCCCAGTGCAGATATCTATCACCATCTTTTATCATGAATTTACTCTATGAAATGACTATTCAATCAGTATTTCACCATTTTGAAATGACCAACCCACTACTTAACAATATGATCATATTTGTCTTTGGTTAGCTCTCCTTACAGTGAACATGAATAACATCAGACTGATTGTTAAGGGGGGAAAACTTCACCTCTCCAATCTAGTAAGTAGCTTGCATTAATTTGTAGTTTGTAACTCGCCAACTTATAAAATCACTTTCTTGCTTTCTTTCTTTCTTTTCCTTTTTGGATTCTAGGTAAATCCATAGTACATAAATAACTTGTAAAATGTACATATAAGTATTTCATTTCCATTTACTAGGTGCATGTTGTAGGAATCAGGAACTCTTCTCATTTAGATATCAACAACCTACTAGACTGGCTCCTCGTGTTGTCAGAAGGTAATTGGACATGACGCAAGTAATGCCAAATTTCAGGAACAACAGTTTCCTTGTTTAGTTTATGAAACCAAGCAACTGAACAAGTAAGGCCAACACTTGAAATTATGTCAATCAATTGAATAAAAAGGGAAGAAGTGTGTAAAGAACTGAAAAATAATCTGGAGTGAGTTCCAACTTTTGATGATTGTTCTTGGATAGAAACTAATGGTAGCATAGGACCCACAAAGCCAAGCAAAATACATAAAGGTTTGTCCATCTTTGCACAGATGCAGTTCATTCCTAGTGAATATAATCAATGTATCATTATGTTATTTTACAGGATGAGATTTTAATTTTTAACATATAGAACTCCTGATATTTCTTGTGGCTACAGTCTGTTGCTATCAGGGATACATCCAGAAATAAATAACTGTCCAGAAACTGATGAAGATTTCTTTCCTTATTATTTTCTTCCCGTATAAGCTTGAGCTCGCATGCTAATTTGAATATATAAAGTCCATGCTAAAGGGGTTCGAATTACAGACCACAACCAACTATGACATGACCAGAGTAGACACTGAGTTAAAAGACACGCAGCAGTTATAAAGAGATCTTACACACATCAAGCAAAACTGAAATGGAAAAACTCATGAAAACTATCTACAAACTCAGTCTCACCATCGGTAGATTCTTTTCCGCATTATGACCTCCCAGTCAGAAGTGACAGTCAAGGTATTTAAATAACAGCAAACTGTCTGCTGGCATCATCGACAGCTAAGATCAGACTTTAGGACTGTTTTAGAGAGATCAATTTGCGATTTGGTCAATTGGGGTTGGGGGGGGGGGGGGGGGGGGGGGGTGGTTGTCAATATAGTTTCGTATAAATGATATTAAATGATCCTGATGCATTTGTGCAAGTGTATGTTCTGTCTTCCTACTATCAGTAAAGTCCTGTGTCCTGAGTAATTTGCTAGAAATTGGTCACTTTAGATTGTACACATTCGCGTTTCTTGGGCAATGAAAAATAATCTGAGTTCTAGTTGGTATGGCTGAGATGAATGAAGCAGAAACGAGAAGCAAGAATGCTGAGAAGGACAGTAGAATAAGGAGAAAGCTTATATTCAAGTACCTTTGAGGACCAAAAAGAACAGTTTGATGAAGTGCTAGACTGAAACAGAATTGTGATAAGTATTAAGGAATAAATTGTGAAAGGTGGCCTATGTCAAACATAAGCCAAATAAAATTTTGCTAGTGAAGATTCCTGGCCAGAAATATGCAAAAAACCATGGAGTGTTTCACAAATTGTGAAAGCTGGTCTATGTCGAACATAAGCCAAAGAAAATATTGCTAGTGGAGATTCCTGGTCAGAAATATGCAAAAAACCATGGAGTGTTTCACAATGAAGCAAGAAACAACCTCAAAGCTCTACTAAGAATAAAAGCTTCATGTATTGACAAATAAGAAGATGATTAAATAGCCTACTCGAAAGGTCCAAAATGATGATTTAGGATTTCCAAATGCAGTTAATGTGGAGCCAGAGATTCCCTCCCTTACTCCCTGTTTCCGCATTTAATATGCACAATTCAACAGTTCAGTGTACGACATGCATGAGCAAACAATATATACCTATCTATGTGCATGAGCAAACAAACTGTCAGCTCAGCAATGATCTTGACACTACATTTGAGATTTGACTCAATTAAATGAACATGAATCTTCAGGATATTTATTAAAAAGAGAAATGAGTATCTTACCCATGTCATTTCCAATTTTGCATCATTCAAGTCAGAGACGAGTTTACTAATAGATTCTTTCGTGCCATTCTGATGATAACAAATATAGCAAGCTCAGTTACACAAATCTAAAGGGGAGAAAAGGTACTCATGAAAGTATAAATTGTGCATAAAATAAAAGGAATGGGGGCAAAAACAAGTTTCAAAAGTAAAGTAATGTTGAGGTGAAGTGAATTACGGGAAATATCATAAAGTTATCCAAAACATTTTGAATTTAGTGGAGAATAATAAACTCATAGAATTTTGCTAATAGTAAAAGGTTACATAAACATCGTCTGTGCAAAAGTGAGCAGGGGCTTCATTTGAGGATAGATTGCTGCCAAATAATTTTGTTTTAAGTCCTATGTAAATGTTCCCAGAGATGGATCTGCAACACTCAAAATGTGTTGTTGAAGATGTAGGCTCATACCTATAAAGTATTATTTTGATTTAAGGAGTATTGAATATCAAAATTTTAATAACTCACAAACCTATTTATACAATATTGATGTGATTATGCGACCATGTAGTATATACCCAATTTTATCAGTGAAGGTCATACACACCCTTCATCTGCTTTGTTTGATTACCACCTCAAAACTGATATCTTCTTATCGTCTTAACTTACAGGATAAACTCTAGAATTTGCAGGGTTGAGACTAAAAATACTCTATCTTTGTGAAGAGAGGGTAGACAATTGTGAAGAGGGAGTACACAAATTGGCCAGCATCACATAAGACCCCAGCTCAATGCTCATAAAAACTTTGTAATGTCCAAGCCAGGACAGTGTGGCAAATGGCTCCGATGTAAGGTGTATCTGATTCTACACCATGTCTTAAAAGAAAACAAATGCCCATATATAACAGCTTTTGTAATACCAGAAAGCAGTAAAGGGAATGTGAGAATCCTCCCTTCCACAAAGGAAGCTAATGAGTTAAAGTTTACCAAAGAACCAGGAAATTATTGATCTGAATTTATTGAACTAGTCCATGTCATGAAGGTCCATGGCTCTAAGTTCAAGGTCCTGCCGGGTTATATAATGGGTCATCCGAGGTAGGCCTGGCCAAGCCCTTTACCTCGGGATTGCATGCAAATACAGTTACTGAAAGCACACCTAGAGGGGGGGGTGAATAGGTGTAAGTGCTAATCTAGTGAACTAAGTGCGCTAAATGCGGAAGCTAATGCAAATTTTGCAATCACACTTAATACAACCAACAAGTGTAGCCGAATTCCCCGTGAAGGGCTCTGGACTAACTCTTGATTCCCCTGAATGGGTTGAGGTGCTATGTGAAGCTCTTGTGGTTAAGTATAAGTGAGGCACACACACAATCAAGCCAAGCATATAAGGATGAATAGCAATATGAAATAAAGCAAGGCAACACAAGCAAGTATGATGATATGATATGAATGATGCTTTGCACAAAAGTAAAGAGAGAGAGTTGAGAGATATTGGATCAAACGCAAACGCAAACGCAAACGCAAACACAAGGATATGTTTCGAGGTTCGAGCCCCTAGCTCTACATCCCCGCCTACACCACCGTGTAGGATTTCCAATCCACTATCTCCCACCGAGGGAACCTCTACCGAAGAGGATTTGTTACAACAATGGAGTACCGAACTCCTCTCTCAAACAACCACCTCACAACCGAGGGGTAGGCCCGTAGCCAAACAACAACCAACGCCTCTACCGAAGAGGGTTACAAATCAAACTCCACCTCTCACTAGAGGGAGCAAACCAATCACCCGATCACCTCTACCAAAGAGGGATACAAAAAGAACAAGGGTGTTTACAACAAATGGTTTCTTTCAACCACAAACAATCTCTCTTTTCTCTTTTTCCACAAAACAAAGATCCTAAATAGATTAGGATAGAAGATAGGCTCAAGTGTGGAAACTAGGTGTTTGGAAAACAAGCAACAAAGAAAAACTACTTGGGAAAACTCTTGTAAATGATAGAAAATGAAAGCCAAGACAAATCTCCCAAAATACTCTTTCTTTGATTTTTTCAAAAACCTAAAACAAATAAGATTGGAAGTTTAAAGCCCAAAAATACTTTTGAAAACTTGTTTTAAACTCAGGGAAACTGGAAATTTTTCTCTTGTAAAAACCTTAGCCAAAATCCCAAAGAATTGGGGTTTAAATAGGCCAAACCAGAAACTAGCCATTAGGCTGATGTGGTAGCCTGACAGGCTACCGGTCGACCGGAACGGTCGACCGCCAACGGTCTAAAATCCGACCGTTAGAGCCTCCGGTCGACCGTCCCGGTCGACCCAAACAAACAGAGAGCACTGCTCTCAGACCCGGTCGACCCTGACGGTCGACCGTCCCAGTGTCTGCCAAACGTGCACAATCTGTGCACGTCGGTCGACCGGCCCAGTCGACCGACTTCATCCCAAGTCGACTTGGTCAGAAGACTAGTCGACTTGGTCAGAAGACTAGTCGACTGGTTGAAGCCTGGAACAGAAAACTGGGTCAGAAAAACAGTTTAAAAATATTTTGAAAAATCTTTTAAGTCTTCTAAAAATCCACAAAACTTATTTTAACATTTTATATTGAAACACAAACAAGTGATAAAAATTTCAAGACATATATTAATCATATCAATTTATTTTTGAGTCTTGCAAATTTATCAAAACCAACACTTGTATTTTTATCAAACTTGATTTTCCAACACATGAATATGAAAGTCAAAATAAGTTTGTTTAAAAGTTAAGCATGCATGTATAGAATGAAACTACTATACATAAACCAATTAAACTTGTTTTGATCAACTATTCATGAAAACCAAAAACCAAAACATGAAACGTGTGTGTGTTGTGCACTTGAGCATATCAACTATACTAAGCTTTACAAATGGATCTAAACATACTAAACTCTATGATACCTAAGTCTTCTTGACGATCTTCATCCTCAAGGTGACTTGGTCCAAACTCCGTGATCCATGAGCTAGGCAAGGTATGATCTTGATGCTTGAGCCCTGGATTCACCATGAAAAGCTTCTAAACTCCTTGTTGAAGCTAATCACCAACTAATATCTTGGTTAATGATCTGAAACTTAAACAACACAAGATTATTAGTAAACATAACTACATGAGTTAATCATCATCAAAACTAGAGTGGAAGGCCTTTGGGCCAACAGTTACAGCGAGACTGGAGAGAGTTGCATCCATTTGTGTTCAGGCCCACTGCCAACCTTGAGGAGCATTTCTATCAATAGTTAGTACATGAAAACAAGTTTTGAATTTAACCAACAAGGCAGTTTAAAAAGGGTTACCGCCATCATTTTTCATCTCTGTCTTTCTTCTATGCAGTTCTTTGAAACCACAAGCTCATAATGATGAAGTATTTTGTTGTGAATGCATGATCCAAAAAGATCCACGATTGAAACTGGATGCCAACATCTACATTAAAGTTCCAAAATAAGTAGGAAAAACAACAGCAGCCGAAAGCTGGTGTAGACTTCATCACACATCTTTGGCAGGGTAGGGCAACGTAGACATCTAAGAATGATCATCCAGAAAGTCAGTTATATTTTCTTTTGAACTGCAGAGTTTTCTTTTTAACAGGAGAACTCTGGACAGACACCTTTCAGGCTTCCTCTAGTCAAGGAATTGGAGGGGTTGTTTGGGAATTTTATTCACAACAGGAAACCTCAGTTTCAATGGGATTCCTACTCCGAAATCCAAATATTAGGGGACTTGTATGAAATCATTTAGAGACAATTTTAGGAATCTATAGGATCTTTTAAGTTTTAAAATTTTAATAGAATTAGGAATCCTAATTAATAGAAGAAAAAAGAATAATCTCCACTTTGCAAATAGAGGGGAGCCTTGATCATGATCACTCCAATTTGGAACCATATAGTCTCCAAAGTGAGGACTCTCACATGATACATAGAGATGTAGTCCTAAGGGCTCAGCATAGCCACTTTAACATTGAAACCCTTTGTAAGAGAGTGAAAGAGCACAAGATTTTCAATTCTCTATCCCTATGTCTGCAGAGTCTAGCATGTTGGCCCAAGAGGTTACACTCTCCAATTGTTTTGTGTTTTGATGATGACAAACCAAATTAGTGCTATTTGGTACTAATGAGTCTATTCAAGATAAGTTTCAGGTTTGCACCATGTTTAGAGACCATTCGCTTAGCTATTGCAAGAACTTCTAAGTTCCACAAAGCAAGGAAGGCAAATTGCACATCAAGGAAGGATCATAGAAGAGAAGGCACTAACAAGGCATTAGATGGCTCAAAGACTTGAAGATAGCACAAGAAGTCTTCATGTAATTTGTTTTTCAGTTTATAGTATGTTAAAGAATAGTGGATAGGTTTGAAGCTCTATCACACACGTTTTTGCGCACATGCTCGTTCCAAAATAATTTCTTTTAAATTATACAAAAATATTTTGCATACAAGTTTTTACCTACAAATACATCTTTATGTTTAATTCTATTCCCTGTTCAAAAGTATTTTTGTTAAAATCAAAATCCTCTTTATTTTCTTTTCCAAAAATGATTTTTGACCTGATCCGATCGACCGAGGCAGTCGACCGAGTCTGTGTCAGTCTGGTCCGGTCGACCGGACCAGTCGACCGCAGTTCTGGCAGATGCACGTATCAGTGTGCATGTCTGCCAGTCGACCGGGGCGGTCGACCGAGATATTGTTTTTGCTCACAGGTTTTCTCAGTCGACCGGGTCGGTCGACCGCTAGCCTATAACGGTCGAATTTTTGAACTACCGGTCGACCGGCCCAGTCGACCGATGTGTCCGTTGAACAGTAACGGGCAGATTTTAAGTGAGCTGTTTATTTTTGTCTTTTGTGTTTAAAAATTCGTTTAAGGATATATTTTGATCTAATTACCTCCTAAACATCAGTAATTATGTTTTATCCCTAAACCCTAGCCCTCTCCTATAAATAGGGGTGTTTGGGGAGAGATTGGTTACAACAATTTTTTGCTAGAAAATTCAAAAGTTTAAGGCTTTCAAAAGAGACTTGTTTCTTGGTTTTTGCTGAATTTCTCACTGATTTTCTGAAGGGTTTTCAAATACTCTCTGATTTAATTTTCTTTCTTCACTTACAACAAGAGCTTCATTCCTACTCAATATTCTCTAAGGACCTTTGTAAGGGAAGAGATATTTGAAAGAGAGAGTTTGTGGTCTTTGACTACCAAGGAAATTACTTGTACTTGAGATTGTAGGAGTTGGGTACTCCATTGTATTTGAGATCTTTGTGATAGTGGAAGTGGTCGGAATCCTTCTGGGGAAGGCGGGGAGTAGAGCTGGGTGCTCGAACCTCGATAACATATCCTTGTGTTTGCGATTGGTTTACTTTTCTTGTTCTTACACTCCTTACTCTACTTTGCTTGCACTTATTAATTGCTCATCATATTCATTGTCATACTTAATTGCTTGCATTCATCTTGTGATTCTTGATTGGTTATTGTTGTACCTTTAAATTTTTAAATTGCCCTTTGATTAGCATCATCACCTATTCACCCCCCCTCTAGGTGATTTTCAATTGGTATCAGAGCTTGGACTCTAGGTTTGGCTTAACATCCATAGAGAGATCCTTAAAACTTGCTAATCAACATTTTCATTTCATTCATTCATCACTAGTAAACATGGCCGACAACATTAAATCCCCACCTAAATTTGATGGCCTAAATTTCCCAATTTGGAAGGTTAGGATGACTATATTTTTGCAATCTTTGGGTAGCTTAGTAGCCAAGTCCTTGACCAAACCCTATGTAGCACCCGATGGTGATGAGAGCACTTGGACCGACCTTGACTTTAAACTATATGAGGCTAACTCCAAGGCCCAAAACTCCTTATTAACCGCCTTGAATGAGGATGACCTTACACGGGTAATTCATTGCCAATCCGCCTATGAGATTTGGCAACACTTATTGGTCACACACGAGGGGACTTCTCAAGTCAAGAGAGCTAAGATAGATCTCTTGAGGTCCCAATATGAGTCATTTAAAATGCTTGATGATGAGTCTATTGATAGTATGGCTACAAGGTTTACTAAAATCACTAATGGTCTTTCTTCCTTAGGTGATGACATCTCCAACGATCAAAAGGTGCGGAAAATAATTCGGGCTCTTCCTTTATCATGGGAGATCAAGGCCACCACCTTGAAGGAGTTGAACGACAAGGACGAGATGGACCTCATTAGTCTCATTGGGAACCTAAAGACCCATGAGATGGAAAAGAAGGCAAGAGAAGAGGTCACTACTTCAAAGAAGAAATCCATAGCCTTCAAGACTTCATCCACCAATGATGACGATGAAGATGACGAAGAAGAAGATGAGGAGCTTACTCTACTTGTTCGCAACGTCAAGAGGATGTACCGGAAGAACAAGCTCAACTTCCGGAGAAAATTTGAAGGCAAAGAGGAGCGGAGGATCATATGCTACAATTGCCGCAAACCCGGACATATCATGGCGGATTGTCCGGAGTTCAAGAAGAAAATGACTTCCTCCTTCAAGCCAAAGAAGCCGGAGGAAAAGAAAGCTTACAAAGCTACGTGGGATTCGGAAAGCGAGTCCGAAGAGGAGGTGGATCAAGCTAATATGTGTTTCATGGCAAACACACCCAAGGTAACTCCTCAATCCCTTGATGATGAAGATGATGATGTAAGTAAGGAAGTTCTAGTGCATGCTTTTGTAGAACTTTCTGAAACTTATGATAACAAGAAACTTGAATGCTTAAAATTACAAAAAGAAGTTGCTTTTCTTAAGAATCAACTCGCCATTATTTCTAAAGAAAAAGATGATATTTCTTCTAATTTCATTTCCATGTAAAAGAATTTTGTGCCTACAAGAGTTCTTGTAAGGCAAAATCCCCTATTATTGATGAAAAAGAAATTTCTTCTTTTAAATCCAAAATGAATGATTTTGAAAAAGTTTTAAAAGATTGTGCCTTTAATACTAAGAAACTTGAAGAAAAATTTTCTAAAAAGCACACATCTCATGCTAAGATTCCTCATGCTCACACTACACCTAACACGTCTCATGTTCATGCTCACAATGCCATGCTCACAAATCACACACTCATTATGCTTTTAAATATGGTAGAGTATATAGATGCACATATTGTGGTAAAAATGGACATTTAGCTAAGTTTTGCTATGATCAACTAAATAGAACAAATAATCTTGTTTGGGTTCATGACACTAACCCTAGAAGACCCAAGAAAATGTGGGTACCAAAATCAAGTCTTAAATTGTTTGATGTAGGTACACACCAAAGCTCCAAGACGTAGGGAGCGGTGGTACCTTGATAGTGGTTGTTCAAGACACATGACATGGGACATCAACAACTTCACAACCCTATCAAGGTACTTGGAAGGTGGCACCGTCACCTTCGGGGATGACTCCAAAGGAACTATCATCGGTATAGGTAACATTCAAATTGGTGCATCTCCTATTATTGAGAATGTTGTTTTAGTAGATGGTTTAAAACATAATTTGCTTAGCATTAGTCAACTTTGTGACCGTGGACTTAAAGTTGTTTTTGATGATACTTCTTGCAAGATTTTTGATGTTAAATCCGATGTTTGTATTCTCACCGGTTTTCGTGATAATAATGTTTATATTATTGACATGCTCAATTTAGATTGTTCTACTAAATGCTTGAATGCTTTTGATGAAAATTCTTGGCTTTGGTATAGAAGACTAGGACATGCATCTTTTGACCATATTTCTAGGATTAATTCAAAGGAATTGGTGAAGGGTATACCTTACTTGAATTTTGAGAAAGACCGCATTTGTGGTGCGTGCCAACTTGGGAAACAAATCAAGTCTTCCTTTAAACCAATCAAGGATATCATGTCAACCAGGCCTTTAGAATTAATTCATATGGATCTTTTTGGACCAACTAAAACTAAGAGTTTAAATGGAAGTAGATTTGCATTTGTTTTGGTTGATGATTTCTCCCGTTTTACTTGGGTTTTCTTTTTGCAAAATAAAGATCAAACTTTTTCTCATTTTAAGATTTTTTGAAAAAGAGTTGAAAAAGAAAAGGGTTTTCCGATTTTGAGAATAAGGAGTGATAGAGGTGGTGAGTTTATTAACCAACTCTTCATGACTTATTGTGATGAAAAGGGAATTAAGCATGAAATGTCTTGTCCTAGAACTCCACAACAAAATGGAGTTGTAGAAAGGAAAAATAGAACACTTCTAGAGATGGCTAGGACAATGATAAGTGAGTATGACCTCCCTCAATATTTATGGGCCGAGGCCGTAAACACCGCATGCTATATATCGAACCGTATTTATTTATGCAAAAATTCTTCAAAAACTTCTTTTGAAATGTATCATTCTAGAAAACCTAATGTTGCATATTTCAAAGTTTTTGGATGCAAGTGTTTGTTTTAAACACTAAGGATAATTTGGGTAAATTTGATGCTAAGGCTTATGAAGCTATCTTTGTTGGATATTCTTCTACTAGCAAAGTATATAGAGTTTTCAATAGATCTACACTTACCATAGAAGAATCCATGCATGTTAAATTTGAAGAATCTAATGTGGTTGTTGAGAATGTTGTAGAGATTGAACCATTAGGTGAAGACATGGAGAGACTATCCTTGAAGGACTCACCCGCTCAAGAAGAAAAGCTAGACCCTATTGGTGAAGTTCAAGAGGATAAGAAGGAAAGCACTCAACCGCTTCCTAAAGCTTGGAGATACGCTACAAATCATCCTAAGGAGCTCATCTTGGGTGATGCATCTAAAGGAGTCACAACGCGCTCCAAACTCCATGACCTATGTGGTAACTTTGCTTTCATTTCTCATTTTGAACCCAAAGGCATTCTCGAAGCCGAGACGGACCCATATTGGTTGCTTGCCATGCAAGAAGAACTCAATCAATTTGAGCGCAACCAAGTTTGGCACCTTGTTCCTAAGCCCCACGATAGACCAATAATTGGTACTAAGTGGATCTTTAGAAACAAGATGGATGAGTCCGGAAATGTCATTAGGAATAAAGCTAAGTTAGTGGCCCAAGGTTACACTCAAGTTGAAGGAATTGACTTTGAGGAGACCTTTGCACCCGTAGCACGGCTTGAAGCCATACGGATGACACTAGCTTTTGCATGTTTTAAAAATTTTAAACTTTTTCAAATGGATGTGAAAAGTGCATTTTTGAATGGTTTTATTAATGAAGAAGTTTATGTTGCTCAACCTCCCGGTTTTGTTGATCATGTTCATCCCGATTTTGTTTTTAAACTTGATAAAGCTTTGTATGGATTGAAACAAGCTCCAAGAGCTTGGTATGAAAGGCTTTCTAGTTTTCTCATTTCAAATGATTTTATTAAAGGCAAAGTAGACACAACTCTTTTTACTAAGCATGTTAATAATGATATTTTAACTGTGCAAATTTATGTTGATGATATAATTTTTGGATCTACTAATGAACTTTTGTGCAAGGAGTTTGAAAAGATAATGCAACTAGAATTTGAAATGTCTTCCATGGGTGAGCTTAATTTCTTTCTTGGACTCCAAATCAAGCAATTGCAAGACGGAACCTTCATTAACCAAGCCAAGTACGCAAAGGAGCTAGTAAAGAAGTTTGGGCTTGAAGGATCAAAGGCTTGCAACACTCCAATGGCAACTACAACCAAGCTTGATAAGGACGAACAAGGTAAAAATGTTGATATTAAATTATATAGAAGCATGATAGGAAGTCTTTTATATTTAACGGTAAGTAGGCCGGATATCATGTTTAGTGTGTGTCTTTGTGCTAGATTTCAATCGTGTCCTAAAGAGTCTCATCTTATTGCGGTAAAACGCATTATTCGTTATATTAAGGGCACTATTGGAATGGGTCTTTGGTATCCGAAAACTAGAGATTTTTCAATGACTAGCTATTCGGATGCCGACTATGCGGGTTGTAGAGTAGATAGAAAGAGTACTAGTGGGACATGTCAATTTCTTGATAATTGTCTTGTTTCATGGTCCTCTAGGAAACAAAATTCCATAACTCTCTCAACCGCCGAGGCGGAGTATGTTGCCGCGGGGGCTTGTTGTGCACAAGTCCTTTGGATGAAACATACTCTCCTTGATTTTGATTTGCACTTTGATCATATAAAAATATTTTGTGATAATACTAGTACTATACACATGACCAAAAATGCAAATCAACATAGTAAGACCAAGCACATTGAGATTAGATATCACTTTCTTAGAGATCATTTTGAGAAAGGTGATATAGATATTGATTATGTTTCCACGGATTTACAACTAGCCGATATTTTCACTAAACCTCTTGATTTTGTTAGATTTTCGTTTATTTGTGGAGAACTTAATGTTTGTATTATTGAATAGACATGTTTTTCATAACCCTTTTTGATGTATGACAAAAAGGGGGAGAATAAGTTTACATGGACAAAAATAAGTTCATTTGGTCTTGGTTCCATATGAATTTATATGTTTTGGTTTTATGAATTCTTGTGTTTTAGTTGTTTTAGTTTAAATCAATTTATTTTTGGTATTTTGGTATCAAGAGCAATTTTTGTGTTTTATATATTTGTTTTAATTGGTTTCAATAATTGGTGCATCATTTCAATTATTGGTATCTAGAGCATATTCTTGTGTTTTATGTATAACATAATTTGAGGGGGAGTTTTCTCCTCCCTATTTTTTGTTAATAGCCTATTTGTTTTGTCATCATCAAAAAGGGGGAGATTGTTGGCCCAAGAGGTTACACTCTCCAATTGTTTTGTGTTTTGATGATGACAAACCAAATTAGTGCTATTTGGTACTAATGAGTCTATTCAAGATAAGTTTCAGGTTTGCACCATGTTTAGAGACCATTCGCTTAGCTATTGCAAGAACTTCTAAGTTCCACAAAGCAAGGAAGGCAAATTGCACATCAAGGAAGGATCATAGAAGAGAAGGCACTAGCAAGGCATTAGATGGCTCAAAGACTTGAAGATAGCACAAGAAGTCTTCATGTAATTTGTTTTTCAGTTTATAGTATGTTAAAGAATAGTGGATAGGTTTGAAGCTCTATCACACACGTTTTTGCGCACATGCTCGTTCCAAAATAATTTCTTTTAAATTATACAAAAATATTTTGCATACAAGTTTTTGCCTACAAATACATCTTTATGTTTAATTCTATTCCCTGTTCAAAAGTATTTTTGTTAAAATCAAAATCCTCTTTATTTTCTTTTCCAAAAATGATTTTGACCTGATCCGGTCGACCGGGGCAGTCGACCGAGTCTGTGTCAGTCTGGTCCGGTCGACCGGACCAGTCGACCGCAGTTCTGGCAGATGCACGTATCAGTGTGCATGTCTGCCAGTCGACCGGGGCGGTCGACCGAGATATTGTTTTTGCTCACAGGTTTTCTCAGTCGACCGGGTCGGTCGACCGCTAGCCTATAACGGTCGAATTTTTGAACTACCGGTCGACCGGCCCAGTCGACCGATGTGTCCGTTGAACAGTAACGGGCAGATTTTAAGTGAGCTGTTTATTTTTGTCTTTTGTGTTTAAAAATTCGTTTAAGGATATATTTTGATCTAATTACCTCCTAAACATCAGTAATTATGTTTATCCCTAAACCCTAGCCCTCTCCTATAAATAAGGGTGTTTGGGGAGAGATTGGTTACAACAATTTTTTGCTAGAAAATTCAAAAGTTTAAGGCTTTCAAAAGAGACTTGTTTCTTGGTTTTTGTGCTGAATTTCTCACTGATTTTCTGAAGGGTTTTCAAATACTCTCTGATTTAATTTTCTTTCTTCACTTACAACAAGAGCTTCATTCGAATCATTCCTACTCAATATTCTCTAAGGACCTTTGTAAGGGAAGAGATATTTGAAAGAGAGAGTTTGTGGTCTTTTGACTACCAAGGAAATTACTTGTACTTGAGATTGTAGGAGTTGGGTACTCCATTGTATTTGAGATCTTTGTGATAGTGGAAGTGGTCGGAATCCTTCTGGGGAAGGCGGGGAGTAGAGCTGGGTGCTCGAACCTCGATAACATATCCTTGTGTTTACGATTGGTTTACTTTTCTTGTTCTTACACTCCTTACTCTACTTTGCTTGCACTTATTAATTGCTCATCATATTCATTGTCATACTTAATTGCTTGCATTCATCTTGTGATTCTTGATTGGTGATTGTTGTAGCTTTAAATTTTTAAATTGCCCTTTGATTAGCATCATCACCTATTCACCCCCCCCTCTAGGTGATTTTCATAGCATTCATGCGCAAACAGATCAGATGGAGCAATTTCTCCTCTCCGATTACTAAAACTTGCCCCAGAAAATGTTGCATAATAACTAGCTTGTGGTTGAGAAGAATTAAACGAATCACCACAATCCTCTGATAGGAATAAACAGTAATATGGTATGCTGGACTGTTGGGCTAGCTCTAGTTAGTTCTGGTCATAGTTTTATATTCTAATTTTCTTATCACAGCTTCAATTTTGACTTATGGGGCCTAAAGCTTATAAAATCCAGTCAGAGCCATAGGATCAGATATGAGAAGCCTCCACAAAATTAGTGACTAAAATTTATAATTGTCTTAATCAACCTAAGGCACCCTCTGCCCTGGCTCCAATGCAGCCAAGCAACTATGGCAAAGGAAGGCACTTGGCATAAAACCTTGAAGGCCATTTGGCAGGAAGCCAATTCTACCTCATAGATCACCTAAGATGGCAATGCTCTAAAATTATCCTAAGGAATAAAAGGGGAGTTTAGATGATGAATGGAGATTACACTTTCCCATTGACAAGTTGCTTTCTAGATTTTACATCCTATTACTTTGATGCAACGTGTTCAAACTTTTTAATTTGAAAAGTGCTTTAGAAATGGTCATTTGACGGGAATGTGGTCATTCGGTAGATAGTCTCTAAAAGTTGTGCATCCTTCTAATGTTATCTTTTTGTCGATAAATCACCGACACATGTTAATGGTATGCCATACCTTTATTGATGAGGGTGATGTATTAGAGAGCTAAGTTTGATTCCATTTGGCACCAGGCCTTATATTATGCATCAAATATTCCTAGCAGAAAAGATTGCCACATCACCTCACCATCTAGTCTCTTCCTCATCTATTGGTAACGGAAGTTAATGCCTTGAAGGCTTGGCCCGAATTCCCCGAATTCAATAGCATACACAATAATTTTGTTTCATAGTTCTGAGTAAATTCCCTCAACAGGAATTTGTGGCAAAGGGCTAAAAAAACTTGGAACACTTATTTGTGACATAGCTCAATCCATATAATCGTGTTTACTAGAATTCTTTAATCGTAATATATCAAGTATTTCCACTTTAACTCCAATGCCAACTAAAACATGTCTGCCTCCTCAAGCTCTTGCTTTGTTTGTGACATTTCACTAACTTACAAAACTATATACTTTTTGACCATAATATCTTATGCATTAAATATGTTTTTACCAAAGATAGTTCTAATAATTATAGTTTATTAAATTAAATTACAATGCACATAAATCTTACTGCCTTCAAGTTAAGGGCTTCTACAATTCTCTTGTTCAACCTGTTTATCAACATATCACACAAGTTGACTACACCAGAATAAAGTCTTCTCGTACCTTATAGGCAGGCATAATGAAATTTAGCAATTGAATATAGATTGCAAAGGCCATAGGAAACTGGTGATCTAGTAAAATGAATTTTTTATTTACTTTTCAAAAATTGCAAGGATGATATATTTATCAATGAGTAACAGCAACAGATGTTCATAAAGATAATGCTTTCCGGTTAACTTTCAATAAAAAGTGCCTATAGCAATAACTATAGCCAAATTTAAAGTAAATACTACAGATTATGATGTTCCCATCTTCTGATCCAACATAGAAGACTGCATGCATCTTATATAAAATTTAAAAACAAAGGAAGAGTGCAAATAACAATGGTAATAATGCTGAAGAGTTGCAATAGAAAATTAAGGAATGCAACAAGCTGATTTATCTCCCTGAATTTTAATTATCCCAATAACTTAAGCTAATTATGCAGCACAATCTTAAACAAATGGTTCAGATTTTGATTTTTCCAGTCATCAAAATCGCTGCATAGTATCCTAGCTCGCATTGTGAAACCAAATCAAAGAGCATATAAGAATGGATTCCCACAAAATTATGCTGAAGACTTCTGGTGAAAATAGGAGAAACAACTATGCATTTCTCCAAATGTCTTTGTCTATTAGAAGGAAAGATAACAAGCAAGTTCTATTGACTGACATTAAAAGAGAAGAAATGTAGAGATGATCAGACTTGCGCATTTCCAATTGCCTCCAACAAAAAACTGCAAGCACAAGAAAGATAACGCATTAAAAAAGAGAATCACATAAAGAACCAAAGGCGTTATAAATAAATATCCACATGAGACACAAAATCGCATGATCAATTTCCCAAACCACGGTAAAAACCATCATCATCGTCATCTAATCTTTTCCCATCAAAATGATGGCCAGCAAAAAGAAATTAGGAATAAAGGCGTCACCTTTCCTGATCCGGCCATCGCGACAACGCCTCTCGGAGCTTTGCGCGAGGTGGAGATGCGGGTCTGAGACTGCGCGGTCTCGAAGAAGAGAGCATTCGGCGAAGAGGATGAAGGAGAGATCAAGAACGGGCGGCGAAGCCCAGAAAACTGCTGCGGTGCGAGAGACGAAGCGGAGGCCATCGCCGCCGCCGCCGCTGCTCAGCTCCTCTTTTTTGTCGTAACAGTAGATGGGAGACGAGGGAGAGGGAGAGAGAATATCGGAGAGAGAGCTAAAAAAAAAAGTCTCAACGGCCATTTATTTTCTATTTTCTGGTACAGAAAACAAAAGAGAGGATCAAAAGATCGGATAACACTGCCGGCCCTCTCCGTCACACACGTCTACATGACCTACACGCAGTACAGGGAATCTTGGCATGGATCGAGGAGGTGTATACTTGAGCCAGTGGATTAATTTTGGCTTTGAGAGATTTTCTCTCATGAATCATACAAAAATTTTATCCGTCCGTCTATTTTCTCCTTCTTCTTTTATCTCTCAACTCTTCCTACTTCTACCACACGCACCCATCTAATAACTTGTAGGAATGAGTGAGTAAATAGGTTACCGGTAACAAATTAAAACAAGAATATACTAATATATTGCCGCTATCGGTGTGAAATCGACTGAAGAAGAAAGAGGAAGGAGGAGAGAGCTGAGAGAGTAAGAAGAAGGAAGTGGTTGACGTTGCTTCCCCCCCTCTCTCTCTCGCGGATGAATACAGACAAACGGATGGACAAAATTTCTATATGAGTCACAGGAGAAAATCTCCCTTCATTCGATTTTGATAATATATTAAAAAAAATCAGACAATAACCCAATCAATACAATAGCTCAAGGGAAAAAAAACAATTTGATACTCGGCATAGGTCAATAAACTGAAATTTGCATAATGTAGCAGCTAGGTCCTCTCAACATTCGCTGCTCTCGGGAATTCCACTTGGCCTTACATTGAAAACAGGCTTATTACGATCCTGACTAGTCCTGCAAACATGCAGTACGTTTACTATCGAGTGGAGAGACGCCAAGCCCGAATGGGTTCTCGGCTGCATTTTATCAGGCATATTGACATACTGTGAATAAAGAAGTTGTGGATGCTGTTGTTGAAGATGATGTTGTTGCCAAGTTCTTCAAGAAAAAAATCATGCCTTCTAGTTGGAAAGAAACTTTTATAGTACTAATTCTCGAAGTTAAAGTCCCTCATAAAAAGGTATATCCACTCAAGTCCACTAGTTTGTGTTGCACGCTCAACAACACTATCATGAAAATATTGATTAAAAGCTAAAATGTTTGGTTAACTCTTTGATTTTGTTTGGGAAACAAGTTGCCTTCATTCTGAAGAGGCCTATAACTTACAATATATTTCCTGCTTAATAACAGGAACACAATCTAATGTAAACTCGTGGGTTGAAGAGTTAGTGATTGCTAAAACTGACGTAGAATGTTTAAGGAGAGAAGGTAAAATCTTGTTGATAGAGTTTTTTAAACTCTATTGAAGGCTAGTCAAAGATTGATGCAATCAATGGTGTCGAATACTAGAGCGTGTTGGTCGTATCGAAGTTGGATTGCACAGGAGGAACCAAGTCTAGTCGACTAATGATACAAACAGGGAGTTGACAAATTTGTTTCACTACAGACTATTCGACTAGGCCAAATACTTATTCGACTAATATGAGAAATTAGTCGACTAAGAAATTTGCCTAGTTGACTAATGCGGCTACAGCAACCCTGATTCCAAATCTGATTCTGAATTCATTTCTGATCCGAATTAGCTGTTTTAGTTTTCTTTTCTTTGTGGTTTCTTTGGCTATATAAACAGGGGTATTCTTCCTAATATTTGTAACTTGTAACCGGTAATTGATTGATTCAATAAGAACTCTCTCCACTTGCCCCGAGGACGTATGCAATTTGTCAAACTTCGTTAAATCTTATGTTCTCTCTCTTTTCTTTATTTACTTATTCGTGTGTTTGGTGACTATTCTCTGAAGCCCATCTTCTCTGTTGCTTGGGTTCCCAACAAGTGGTATCAGAGCTTTCCGGGTTCGACGGGGAGTTTGCGTTCGGGTGAAGCAAATCAACTTGGAGACTATCTACAGTTTCATTTAGAGGTAAAGATCTGATCTTTCCTATTTGAATTTGTTTTCAACTAATTATTTTTCGCATTGTGTTGAGTAATCTATTGAGAAGATGGCTGAAGAAAGTCAATCCACAGTGAAATCCGTGAACCCACATCCGATGAAAATCAATGTGATAAAGTTTGATGGCACGAATAATTTTAGGATGTAGAGGTGTGAGGTGATGGATGCATTGATAGCATCAAACCTTGAAAACACTCTACGATAGAAAGAAAAGCCGGAGGAGACTTCTGAAAAGGATTGGGACAAGATGAATAGGATGGTGTGTGATATTATAAGATCTTATTTGACACATGACATTAAGTATCATGTGTTGTATGAGAAGTCTACAATGAAGATGTGAAAATTCTCGAGAAGAAATATCTGACGAAGAGCATTGAGTCTCGACTGCTTCTAAAGAGGAGGCATTATCGCTTCCAGTTAAAGAAGAGACTCTCTAGTGTTGAGCACATGAACAACTACACAAAACTTCTTACAAATATGGTTAATGTGGATGTGGATATCGAAGAAGAGGATAAGGCGTTAATTTTTTTGAATTCTCTTCCTGATGAAGAGTGTGAGACCTTTGTCCTCACCTTGATTAATAAAAAACAATCACTTAACTATAATGATGTGTCGGCTGCTCTTATAAATTATGAAGTGAGAAGGAAGGACAAACAGTTTTCTTCCAATGGTACATCAGCAGAGGCGTTGATGATAAGAAGTAGAGGTTCTAATCGGAAGGGCAAAGGCGAGCGTGAAAGATCTAAATCTAGACTAGATTTTAGAGATCTGAAAAAGAACCAGTGTGCCTTCTGCAAAGAGATATGGCACTGGAAGGTTGATTGTCCAAGGATCAAGGATAAGAATAAGGGTAAGGAGTTGAAGACCGAGGCAAATCTCGCACAGGTGATCAGTACACAAGCTGGTATTTCGCTAGCAGGTGGATCGGACTCAGACTCATCGGTATTCTCATTCTCCGTTACTACTCCTACTACAAATTACTCAGGTGATTCTGAGTGGGTATTAGATATAGGAGCTACCTATCATGTGTGCCCAAATAGGGATTGATTTTCTAGCTTTGAGAAGTTGATGGATGTCTCGCTATCATGAGTGATGATCATCCGTGTAAAGTGAAAGGGATAGGCACAGTTCGTATTAAGATGTTTGATGGGATAGTATGAGAACTGAAGGAAGTGAGGTATGTACCTCAAGTGAAAAAGAATCTTATCTTTGTTGGTGCCTTAGAAGCATTGGGTCATAGAGTATCTGTTAGAGATGGTGTTCTCAAGATGACTAGAGCTCGATGGTGGTGTTGAAGGACGTCCGACACAATAACCTATACTACTTCATGAGTAGTACAGTTACAGGGCAAGTAGCGACTTCTATTTCTTCAGGTGATATTTGTACACAGGTTTTACGTATGAAGCTCGGACATACAGAAAAGTCTTTGCAAGCTCTACTAAAGAAGGGATCATTGAAAGGTGCATCTACCGGCAACATGGAATTGGGTGGACACAGCATTCTGGACAAGACGATGAAGATGAAATTCGGCACCTCTACTCACCGCTCGGAAGGTATTCTTGATTTGGGGACCTGCCAAGACTGCATTACTTGGAGATCATCGGTACTGTGTCTTTTTTATTAATAATTTATCTAGACATTGTTGGATATTTTCCATGAGACAAAGATTTGAAGCCCTAGGTATACTGGTGAAGTGGAAGGATATAATAGAGAAACAGACTGGTAGGAAGATTAAAGAGCTCCAAATTGGTAAGATTAAAAAAATATAAGAACCTATTCCTACAATTTTGCCAGAACACTGATATTGGTAATCACTTCACAAATGAAATATATGGGTTGGCTAAGAAAATCAACCGCTCCTTGCTGGAGAAGGTTCGGTGTGTATTCTCTAATGTACGATTAGACAAATTATTTTGGGATGAGGCGATTTTATATGCTAGCCATCTCATAGATGGACTGTCATCGACTGCAATATGAGGCAAAACATTATTGAATATTTGGTCAGGTGGAGCTGCTCAGGATTATGATTTGCTGCGGGTATTTGAAAGTCTGACCTACTTTAGTGCCAAAGATGGTAAGGTAAATCCGCAAGCAAAGATGTTTGTGTTTCTGGGTCTCAAGAGAAATATGAAAGGTTACAAGTTATGAGACCCTAAAAATAAGAAGATTGTATTGAGTAAGTATGCATATTTGATGAGACTTCATTGTTGAAGTTTATCATCTCTCAGTAGGTGGAGAGATTGAAGATCAAAGATGTATCGCAGCGGGTAGAGATTAATGCTGCTCCACCACCTCCAGTTGGTTCGGTATCTGTAAGGGCTTCATCGGATGTGACACTGGGAAAGATCATATAGCCAGCTTTGATGCGAAACAGGTTAAAGATATTGATGAGAATGTCGAATTATTTGCAGCTATTGTAACCAAGATAAATCCACGAAAGTGGTGAAGGAGTATAAATCTTAAGTTGGTGAGTGTGACAAGCTCAAATTGAATGTCGTTGTTCTCCATGACGGTATTGGCAAGGAGGTTCATATGACTCAGCCAGTTCGGTTAGCTGCTGAAGATTTAGTCACAGCTGCTTGAGCTCGATGGAGCTCGTTTGGATGGACTACGTGTGGCTTGATCCTGTTGGGCATGGGTACGTAGGCAACTACAATGGTGCAGCCAAATTGGAGTAGATATGGTGCTATGTTGTGTTTGGCTCAAATTTGAGAAATCATCACCGAGGTGGAGAATTTGGGGAGAGATGGTAAAATCTTGTTAATAGAGATTTTAAATTCTATTGAAGGTTAGTCAAAGATTGATACAATCAATGATGTTGAATACGGGAGCGTGTCGGTCGTATCAGAATTAGATTGCACAGGAGGAACCTAGCCTAGTCGATTAGGGCAATGTCCTAGTCTACTAATGATACAAATAAAGAGTTGATAAATCTGATTCACTATAGGCTAGTCACTAGGTCAATTACCCAATCGACTAATAAGAGCAATTAGTCGACTAGGATATTGGCCTACTCGATTAATGCACTTATAACGACACTGTTTTCAATGATTCTGAATTCGTTTCTGATTCGAATTAGGTGTTTTTGGTTTTCTTTTCTTCATGGTTTCTTGGCTATATAAAGATGGGTATTGTCCCTAATATTTATATCCAGTAACCTGTAATTGATTGATTCAATAAGAACTCTCTCCCCTTATCCCGAGGATGTATGTAAATTGCCGAACCTCGTTAAATCTTGTGTTCTCTCTTTCTTTTCTTTGTTTACTTGTTCGTGTGTTTGGTGATTCTTCTCTGGAGCCCATCTTCTCTGTTGATTGGATTGAATGTTCATACAACTACATGAGTTGGGAAATTCATTAAAAGGGTGTTGAGCATGATGGGATCTTGGTAGAAATAAATAAAATGGGTGATCAGATGTGTTAGATGATCCATCCTTTGATATATTTGGTGAATGGATCCCTCATTGTTTGGTTCCAAATATCTCTTGGCCTTAGACAAGGATGCCCGCTATCAATTTGTTTATTCCTTACTCGGAGTTCTCTCGTGTTTGCTTCACCACTGTTGTATGTCAAGTGATATTTCTGGATTTCACCTACATCCACGGTTGAACCAACTCTTTGTGGATGTCTGCTTGATTGTGACTAAAACTAGGAAGATTGAGTGTAAGGATATCAGATCAGTGCTAGAAATGTAAAGCAGAATCCATGGCAAAAAGTTAATCTAGATAATTTTTCTATCAGAATCTCTCCTAGCGTCCCTTGTAAGAGGAAGCGCAGCACATCTTTGGGTGATTATCATCATTAAGCAAGCCCCAGATCTACTTGGCAAGCCCTATAAGTGTTAAAGTGGATCGTAAATATGACTTTTAATAGCTGCTCTCAAGTTAATCTCTAGCAAGGTATGTCATAATTTTAATCTTCTCTCTCTTGCTGGTAATAGAGTTCTTATGCAATTTGTCATTTTATTGACACCCATCTTTCTCATATTATGTTGCCATAACTCTTTCAATGTCCAAAATTGAATTATCATGTAGAGATCTACTATAGAGTGGTAGTGTGGGTCGAGGGGGGACTCACAAGATTTAGTTTATGTGTGTGAGTCACACACTAATATTATAAGACGGCAAATCTCGTACTGACACGTGGATAAGATGTCGGGTTTCAAGGGGACAAAACTTTTAATTTTTTTGATCTTTTATAATATTATAAGAGGGTCAATCTCACATCTCAACGCGAGATTGATCCTGTTATTATATATGTGTGTGGCTCACACACATGAACCAAACCCGGATTCATTGGGCCGGATGGGATTAAGTTGTCTTCAGCCAAGCATTTTTTGCGCCTCATCTCACTGGTGAATAAGATACCCTGAATTCGCAATGGGTATAGCTAGTGACCGTAAAGTATAATGCATTTCTTTATTGGGAGAGATGCAACACAAGCTTGCTCAAGCTAGCTTATCTAATACTTGGTTTGAAAATATACCGATCTTGTAACCCCCTGATCCCTGATGTACGTATCACAGTATCAGTACTCGATACGACGTACAAAATTGATTTAACCTTTCTGATAGTCAGATTGAGCCGATTTCAATTTCAGATATTATTTTCCAATATTTTAGATTTTTCAGAATTTTCTGAAATTTTTCTTGATTATTTTGAAAAATCTCTGAAATCGGTGTGGACCGATATCGGTAATTGGCTCTGCGATTTTAATTCACAAATGGAGTTGCATTTTGGGAATCTACTTTCACCTTGTGTCTTAAAATCATATTTTCTACAAAAATTATTTCTTCTTTTCTTCTTCTCCATTTCTTTAGATTTTTTCCGCCGCCTTTCCTCCGCCGCCATTCCCCTATCTTCCCCTTTAAATCTCTCTCCCAAAACCCCCTCTCTCAAACTTTCTATCTCTTTCTCACACTCTCTCTCTATCTCTCTCTCTCTCTTCCACTAACATCTCTGACCCATAGCTTCTCTCTCTCCATGGCCGATCTCCACCCACCGTCGGCGCCAACTCCGGCGACCCCTGGCCGGTTAACCTCGCCGACGAACCGCGCCACCGGGCGTCACCCCTTTCCTTCTTTTCATACTCCTCCTCTTCTTCCTTTTCTTCTTCTTCTACTTTCTTCTTCTCATTCTTCTTCTTATTGTGCTTGTCTCTCTCTCCCCCTATCTCCCTCTCTCTTCCCTTCTCGTTCTTTGCGCCCAGAGCCACAGCCGGCGGCGGCCCCTTCTCGTCACAGCCAGCCCTTCCTCGCCGGCGGGTCTCCCTCGCCGCCGGCGGGCCTCCCTCCCTGGCCTACGCGCATGAGCAGCAGCAGCAGATGCTGCTGTGTACCTGGATGGGTTCACAAACCATACTGGGTGTGAACCCATTTCATGAGCCCAAACCCGTTAACACGAAACCCAATAACCCATTTACCTATTATTCTTAAGTTATGGGCTTGGGTATTAGATCCAAACCCGAACCGTTAAGAGCCCAAACCAATTCTTAAACCCAGTCAGGTAAAATTTCATAAAAGCCCCTATTAAATTATATTTGTTGCATTCTTTTTCTTATTACTTACATATTTAGCCCCATTTTCTAGGATTTTAGTGTTCGGGCAATATCTGGAGCATCCGGAGTCCGATCTAGACGATCCTGAAACCGTTGCGATCGTGGGAAAGAGAGCTACCTTCCCATGGTTATTTTGTGAGTATTTTTATTCTATAAATTGCATTCTTTATCATGTTGAGTGAACTTGCTTGCTTTATTTAAATAAAACATGATTACCAGTAAATCCCCATTGTTAATATTTAATAAATTGTAAACATTGTTAAAACATTGTAATAAATACTGTAATTAGAATATGCTTGACAGCTCTTTAAACACGCTTAATAATAAATCATTATTTTTCTTGATTTATTATCAGTAACTTAAAATTGAGTAACTAAAAGACGTTGATTGTTATACTGGATGTCTATTATATCATGTTCATGTACCACTGACATACTGGCCACTATTACAGCATGTCTATGGACACCATTATTTCATGTGTTGTACCACTATTACACGGTCACAGTTCTTACACGTATTAGTACTAGTGTTACATGGATATTTTAAGACACGAGACATTGTTATCACATGTGGATACTTGCTCTACTGAACATTGTTATTGCATGTACCTGTAGAGCTGTTACACTATGCATCGACATTATTATTTTATTCATATCTACTGTTACATAGATTCACTTGCATGCATGCGGTTTCATTGTATTCTTGTTATATTGAACATTATTCATGTTATATGGGTTATTATTACATGAGTATTCATGTATTCTCGTTACATGATTATTTTTCGTTACTGGACATGTGAGCTGTTGATATGCGATGTGTGAATCTCACGTCTATTGTTTTTCGTTTCCATTATCTTGTTTCTTACTATCAATAAAACTCATGTCCTGTTATCATGTTACATGTATCATGTATTGTACTTGTTCCTGATATACTGTGTAGTTAAAGATAATAAACACACTTGGGGTTGGGGGAGACTTGACGGTTGACTAGATCTTGTCGGGTGGACGTCTGGATCCATTATTTGTCCCACTGCAGGGGACAGGATAGTGCTGGCTACCAATCGTTATAGCTCATGAGCTCCCGTTTCCCGTTATGTTATTAGCTCATGGAGCTCCCATTTCCCGTTACTTGTTTCACCCTAGTGGGTTGGCCCTACTCTCAGCAGCCAGGGAGTCTTGGTAAGGCCATGATCTCAGGTATGCACGGGATACACCCACCCGATTAGAGCTCCTTAACCATTGAGTTTCCAATTAACATAATAAAACGGTACAAACAATAGTGACGTCGGGAACACTTGTTATTTGGTCACTCTCTCGTTTGGATAATGGTACCGTATGTCATATCCGAATGGGTTCGACTGGAGTACGGGCTTCAATATGACTGCCAGTGGTATTGGACACTGGAAGAGATTGATTAAAATACCAGGTGGTGCTGATTGTTATTATTGTAAATAACACGACTTGCTCTGATACATGTATCCTATTGTGTAGTTGTACTTGTTACTATTCCTGATAATTTATCCACTATCATGTTACCTGTATACTTTGCTACATTACCTGATACTTGTTACACTTCATGTGGTAACACACTATTCATGTACACGTATACCTTGCATTGCATGCCTTTTGTCCCTGTATATCCTAAAGACACTACTCCCGTATACTCGCATCGATATAGAATGGTTGCATACTTTATTTACATGTTCACATGCATCACGTGAACAATGTTTATTATATATAAAACTAGAGACTATTGTAGACATGACCCGATGATAACATGCTATTTGGTGATGGTATTAAAATATGACATTGTTATATTTCTACTGCCTAGTAAATTCCTGTTATATAGTATCACTGATACATAAACATGTATTATATATTATTATCGTTCTTGTATTAGTATAGTACATATTACTGCCTCCTTCATTTTACCACTCATTAGGTCACATTTTGACGACCCTGGGTTTGTGTGCCCAGGTTGGAGACCTCAGATACCGTATTGTCAGATATTTCATTGGATTCACATAGGAGACTCATTATCGAGACCATTCATAGGTATTTTTGTGATTTTTTCTGTTATCTTATTTATCCCTATTTTCATATCTGTTATAATCACTAATCTCTTTCTGCATGTATTCTTGTATTTATATAATGCTGGAACTCTTATATATATGGAGGCTATATCCTGTATTGAGGCTTAGCGTATGTAACACCCCGCTCCCAGAATACGTACTTAGTTGCGTATTCAGATTTTTCGATCGTATTTTTCGATTTACTTCCTGTATTTGTTTTGTATTATGAATTATTTATATGATTGTTTTGTCTTGGATCCGGATTCACGGACTCGGAGTCAGCCCTAGTCTGAACCGAGGACCCGATCCTAGGGTATTACTCGAATTGGTCTTTCTGGTATTTAGATTTGACCGATTTCAGTTTTAAACATCATTTTCTAATATTTTAGATTTTCTATGATTTTCTGAAATTTTCTGAATTAAGTTGTAAATCTTCAAAACCGGTGCCAACCAACACCGCTGACTGATTCCCGGATTTTTAATTTACAAACAAATTAGAATTACTAGAAGTATCTTTTTACATTATTTCTTAAAATCACATTTCCTATCTAAATACTTTTTCTGAGGATTTTATGAATTTATCAAAATCTACCGGATTCGGTGTCAGCCAGTATCGCTGGTTTGATTCCAGGATTTTTAGTTTACAATCGGAATTGAATTTCTGAATTCCGCTTTCACTTTACTTCTTAAAATCATATTTTATTCTTTAATACGTTTTCTGAAATTTTTCAGAATTTATCAAAACCCGGCCGACCCGGGTAGACCGGTATCGGCGGTTGACTTTCGGATTTTTAATTTGAAAATGGGATTTTATTTCTAAAAATCGATTTTATATTATTCCTCAGGATGACGTTTTCTACCTCTTGGTATTTTTGGGGATTTTTCTGGAACAGTCGATATTTCGCGGCCATATTATAATATTATTATTTTTCTTCCCAATCTCTTCTTTTCTTTCTTTCTTCCCTTTTCTTTTCTTCCACCGACTCCAGCCCACTCCCCTCCACGTGGGCGACACCACACCCCCATCCCTCTTCCATCCATCAATCCCTATCAATCTCTCTCTTTTTCCTTTTCTTTTCTTTCCTTTTCTTTACTTTTCTTTTTCCTTCTTCCCTTTTATTTCCCCTTTTCTTCTTCTCCTCCTCCTCCATTTGGACGACGCCCAACCTCCGGCCACCACCGCCGGCGCCTCTGGCCACCACGACGCTGGCGAGGGACCTCAACTCCGGCCATCTCCTTCCCCTCTCTCTTTTTCTCTTTCCTTTCTTTCCTTTTCTTTTCTTTTCCATTTTTCTTTCTTTTCCTCCCCCTAGATCCGGCCACGGCGACCACCACCGCCGACCTTTCCTCTCTCCTCCGGCGCCCCGGTGGGGGCTGACCGTCGCCGGCGCGAAGCTGGCGGCCTGGGCGCGGCAGGGGGCCTCCTGGCCCCCTGTGCGCGGGCGTGGAGGGGGCAGCAGCCCCCTCCCTTCTCCTTCTTTGGGGTGGCCTCCGGCCACCCCTGGCCTGCGCCGGCCACTGAGGGCCGGCGTGGCCTCCCCCTCCGCACTCTGGCCGCACTGTCGCGGCCAGAGCTTGGCCAGGCCAGGGCCTGTTGCCCTGGCCGTGATTCTGTTGGAGGGAGGGGGCAGCAACCCCCTCCCTGTCTCTCCCCTGGGGTGGCCACCGGCCACCCCAGTTCTGGCGCCCCCGCCGGCGCTTCGCCGGCGGCCGTTCCCAGCCAGGGGGCTTCCAGCCCCCTATGCGTGAGTAGGGGGGCTGCTACTCCTCCTGTCCTCTCTCTCTCTCTTCTGCCCCATCCCTCTCTCTCTCTCCCCTCTCTCTCTCTACAATCTCTCTCTCCTGAACTTTCTCTCTCTCTCTCCAGATTATCTCTCTTTCTCTCTTTCTCTCAGGATTCTCTCTCTCCTGACTTCTCTCTCCTCTCCCTAAACTCTTTCTCTCTAGATCTCCCTCCTTCTCTCTGTAATTGCTGACGCGGATCTCACCCCCGCGTCCAGGCAATCCCTTAACGCGAATCTTCGCGTTCTTGACATCTATTTAACGCGGCCTTCGCGTTCTTGTATTGACGCAACGCGGAGTCCATACCCGCGTTTGTGTCCCTCTCGTGTCAACACGACGCGGAGCTAATGCCCGCGTCTGTGTTCTTCTTGTGCTAACGCGACGCGGAACCCACGACCGCGTCCGCGTTCTTCTCGTGTCCTGACTTGAACGCGGGTGTTGAACCCCGCGTTTGTGGTATCTACGCGATGCGACTCCCGCGTCTGCGACCCGCGTCTCACTCTCAAAAACCCGCGTCTCCCTGTGCACTCTCTCTTCCCATATACTTCTCTCTCTAGGTTTCTCTCTCTTTCTCTCTCTAACTCTTTTCTCTCCCTTCACTTTCTCTCTCTAAAATATTTACATATTATTATATTTATAGCGCGGGCGCAAGTTCCATGGATTTCGGACTTTTCGGCATTCCGGTGATTTAGGCGAGTGTCCTCGCCTCCATTTGGGTTTCCCCGCTTTGTCGGGTCAACATGTATTTTATTCCATGTTTAAATGTATTTTGTATTGGGCTGAGTCCCTGTATTTGTGTATGGCCGAGTGCCAATGACTGGACATGTATTGCTCTGTGACGAATGCTTGTATTAGGGTAGTTTAATTCTTGTACATATACCATGCCTGTGTTGTATTTTACTGCTTTATACCATGCTGGCCGACCCTTCGTGGTCGTTGGACTCTGGGTTTCTGCCCACTCCTGGGATGGCTGGTAGCCACCGAGAGTGCGCTTAAACCCCGAGCGTACTTGACCTCGGACCCTTCAGCCTCCGGTCTCTCACTATCTCGAAAGAAAAGTGATTGGGACCGTCAGGTTTCTCAGCTCCGTCTGGTGAGCATACTTAGCGCTCAGCGCTTTATTCACTAAATTCGTCTAGGCGAGATGCTGTCGGATTTGCTACTCGTATTTTAAACCGAGTCGTCCCAGTAATCTCGCCAAGCGCATTAGTGTCTAAACCCTGTTCGCTGCCTGTGCCTCTAGCTTGTTCAGCTCCGCCTGGTCATCATGATCAGCGTTCAGCGCTTTACCACTAGATTCGTCTAGGTGAGATGCTGCTGGATTTTCTACTCGCACTTTAAGCCGAGTTGTCCCGGTAACCTTGCCAGACGCTCCAGTGTTAAATACTGTTTGCTGTCTGTGCCTCCAGCTTGCTCAGCTCCGCTTGGTTGTGCTCAGCTACTACTCTATCACATGCCATGTATTTACCTGATATGTTAACACTTGACGGGCTTTACTTAGCACCTGTCAATTGCATGCTAATATCTTACACCAGTCTATCTCACTTGTCAAATGATATGTTATTACCAGACCTGCTACTACTTGCAATGCCTCTTGTTATGACATGACTTGCCACCGGACTAATATCAATCTCTTGACATGACTTGTCACCTGCCAAATATCATCCTCCTGTCATGCTATCACTTGACACCCGGCATGATATACTTGCCTCTTGACATATTAATACTTGACCTGTGATTATCACATTTACGGGAATACTATACTTGTTATCCTGCATTACATGCAGTGACTTGAATCTTGTACTTGTTATCCTGTATTATATATACAGTGACCTGAATCTACAGTACTCATGTACTCCTGAACTCCTGATCATGTCTTGCACCTGCTATTCTCGTAAATTGATAATTACATAATAAATCATAAAAAGGAACAACTTACATTGAGTCGGGGGAAACTTGCGGCTATCAATATATGTTCGTGTTTACAGTGGTACTAGGCATGTTGTGCAACTAAAACTTCCGGTCTGACCTGTGGGCCTCCAGGCGACCGAGGGGAGTGCTGGCTCCCTCCTTCCTGGTACCATCTTGATAAGGGCATCCTATAAGACCCTCCTGATCGCCTTGCGGCAGGTTCCGTCGACCTAGCAACGGAACAATCCTGGGCCGTGGTCCCGGGTATGTACGGGACCCACTGTAAACATTGTTCGTTGATACCCCCGTTAGGTTTCCAATAACAACTTGCTTTACTCAGATGTGGATATATGTGTGCTGGGACGCTTGTTCACATATCTAGACATCAGGGTAGGACGAGTAATAATAATAATAAAAGATGCCAGCTATGGACCCGTGGTATGCTTTGTCATGATTGGTTTATCGGGTTTTACTTCGGATTTCCGGCTTTATGATTATTATACTATACTTGCTTACACCCGGTTTCACCACCCGTATTCTATTCCACCAGTCTCCTGTTTTACCTTATCATACCATGAGTACTTTCTGTTTGATATCACTTGTTCTATGTCTACTTGCTCCTGCATGCTTATGCTCACGACACGGTTTTCAATGCATGATTATGATTCGGTTTTATCGTTACACGTGTGCTTATCTTTGCTCGCCACTTGGCATTCGTATCACCACTCGCCTGGGGAGTTCTATCTGACTCCCCTGGATCCTCATGTTCAGGTCATGGAGCTTGGAGCGTGTGGATTCTCCCAGTTGCTGATTAGAGTGGCGCAGCTGAAGCATGGATCCCCAGCAGACCGTCTGGAGTCTTATCCTTCCAGACCCCCTGTGCGCCTCTCGAGTTTTTCTTTTGTAAACTCGTGAGTGCCTTATACTGTTCATACATGTACATCTCTTTGTATTCTCGCATTTGCGCCTATCAGTGATGTAATATTCTTGTAATATTTATCACCTCTGGTGATAACTTTGTAATTGTACTCATATGTTGGAATATATAATGCACTTTTTGCTTCCGTAATCTGATTCTTGCCTGTACTTATGCTTAGCGTATATACGTGATGGTATTTCTGACCTGCGTATATACGTCGCAGTAACGTCTCCGTACCCGCCGGATCGGGGCGTTACAGCGTACGTACATGAGAGTATCTCCGCCCCGCGTATCTACGTCGCCATAACGTCCCCGTACCTGCGGGTTCGGAGCATTATAGATCTACTTACTTCAAAAAGAAGATGGATAGTGGGTAGTAATGAGAAGATCACTCTGCTATCTGACAATTTGATTGGAGTATAGATCATTTCTAAGTGGCTACTTTTCTAAACATTACATTAAATCTAGAGGAACTTAAGGTCATCCATGTATTCTTCAGAACAGGGAATGGCACTCAGGCACAGTGACTGGATCAAATCATTCTTTGGAGAAAGCCTTGCCTTGCTTCTCTCATTGACTACTGGTCAAGACAAGAAAAGGTGGGAGATTCGGATGCAAAGTGAACAACAGTTGTTGAGTTACACGACCTCAGAGCATTTAAGATGTTCTTTGGAGTTGGTGCAAGCGCGGGCGTGGCGCCTCTCTTCTTCGTCGCGGGTTTGATCCTTCTACTGGAGACTTATACGAGGGGCTGTATAATGTAACTACGACTTGGCAAGAAGAATGCGCACCATGCACCAAGGTTGCATACAGGTGCAACATGGGGTTCGAAAGATAAGAAACTATTGGAAAGAGAGAATATTGCTAAGGAAGTTGACATGGATTGCCGAGGGGTCGTCGAGGTGATCGCCAAGGAAGTCGATGACGAAAAGGCGAAGGAAACAACATCAGAAAATAGCAGCAGCAGCAGAACAGGTTGGCCGGTCGACCGGCCCGGTCGACCGCCCGCAGCATCAGGAACTCGGTCGACCGGCGCGGTCGACCGGCGTGCACAACGTGCACAAGGAAATAGATCGGTCGACCGCCCGGTCGACCGACTGAAGTGGCTCAACTCTCTGTTGGGCACCCGGTCGACCGCCCGGTCGACCGGTGGAAGGGTCGGTTGACCGCCCGGTCGACCGACAAGCGGGTGCGGGCTGCGAGTACATATTTAAAAATCTGTCTGTATTTAAGGGGTTGGCTGTTTTCTAGGGTTTGAATCTTGTAGAAGATCCTTGAGAAGAAAAAGGCTGGAGCTCTCTTGCATTCAAAGAGGCTGCTAACCATTGTAATCTTCTTTCAAAGCAATTAAATCTCTCTCTGATTGCCCCGAGGACGTAGGCGTTGATGCCGAACCTTGTTAAATTTGTTGTTTGCGTGTGTTCTTTCTTCTGGTGATTGTTTTTGTGCTGGTTGTGATTGTTCTTCGTGAGTGAGAGATTCAAGGAGGGATCCTCTTTCGGGTTGTTGTCGCTGTTGGGGCACAACAAGTGGTATCAGAGCTTTCAGGTTTGGCTTGGGATTTCTGAAGATTCGGTGGGCTCAAGATCTGATTCGGTGGAGATCGTGTGTCGATCTCCGATCAGAGGTATTGGTGTTCGTGGGATCGTGTGTCGATCACAGGAGGACGCAAGGAGGGCTCGTGGAATCTGTGGTGAAGTAGATCCGGAGAGAAACTCGATCTAGGGTTTCAAGGGAAAGGTAAAAATCTAATTTTTATCTAAGTAGAGATCTATTTCCAGTTGATTGTTCTTCCGCATAGATAGAGGATCAATAAATCTCAATGGCAGAAGAAATTGTTTTGGCTAAGACAATGAATTCTCACTCGAGGATTGAAGTTGTCAAGTTCAACGGTATAAATAACTTTGGGATGTGGAGATGTGAGGTTATGGATGCGCTGAATGCATCGAACCTCGAGGACACTCTCCTATTGGAGAAGAAGAAGAGCACGACCACTGATGAAGAGTGGGCAAAGATGAACAGGTCGGCATGTGGATTGATACGTTCATGTTTGTTGCAAGACATAAAATACCTTGCACAACATGAGACGTCGGCGAAGAAACTGTGGGAAACCCTTGCGAAGAAATACCTGACTAAGAGTGTTGAGTCCAGGTTGCAGCTTAAGAGTAAGCTGTACAATTTTCAAATGAAGAAGGGGAGCACAGTAAATGAGCACATCAACCGATACACGAAGCTTCTTACAGACTTGGTAAACGTGGATGTCACGATAGATGAGGAAGATAAGGCGATCATCTTTCTGAACTCACTCCCGGCAGAGGAGAATGAGACATTCACTCTGACCTTCATTAATGGAAGGCAGACGTTGGATTATGATGAGGTGTCGTCTGCACTGACTAGTTATGAGGCGAGGAAGAAGGAGAGACATCCTTCTAGGTCAAGCTCATCGGCGGAGCACTGGAAGTAAGAGGCAGAAGTTCATCGAGGAAGGGCAAGGAGGTTAGAGGAAGATCGAAGTTCAGGCCGGGTTTCAGAAATCTGAAAAGAAATCAGTGTGCCTTGTGCAAGGAACTAGGACACTGGAAAGCAGAATTCCCGAAGGCCAAAGGTAAGAAGATGAGTCAAAACCGAGGCGAATCTCGCACAGGCAGATGGATCAGATGATGACTCATCGGTGTTCTCTCTCAGTTACTACCCCTACTGTTTGTAACTCAGATAGTGCTGAGTGGATCTTGGATAGCGGAGCCACCTATCATGTGTGCCCGAACAGGGCCTGGTTTTCTAGCTTTGAGAAGCTGGATGGATGTTACACGGTCATGGGGGATGACCATCCGTGTAATATAGAAGGGATGGGTACAGTCCGCATCAAGATGGATGATGGGATAGTTCGAGAGTTGAAGGATGTGAGGTATGTACCTCAGCTCAAAAGGAATCTTATCTCAGTTGGCACTTTGGAAGCATCGGGCATGATGATATCTGTTCGAGATGGCGATCTTAGGATGATCAAGGGCTCGATGGTGGTGATGAAGGGCGTCTGCCGAGGCAACCTTCACTACTTGAAGGGTAGTACGATTACAGATCAGGTGGAGACTTCGAGTTCCTCAGATGATGGTGGCCCGGAGGTCTGGCAGGGAAAGGTCGGATAGGAAGAAGAAGAATCTTTGCGAGCTTTTGCAAAGAAGGAAATGGAAGGTGCTGTTACCTGCAAGTTGGAAGGTGGACACAACGTTCTGGACAAGAAGAAGGTGAGATTCAACACCAGTACTCATCGACATGAAGGTCTTCTTGATTGTGTTCACATGAGCGTATGGGGACCTACTAAGACGGCATCGCTTGGAGGTCAAGGTACTTTGTCTCATTTATTGATGGTTCATCTAGGTAGGTTTGGGTATATCCAATGAGACAAAGGGGTGAAGCCCTAGATGTGTTGGTGAAGTGGAGAGGAAGAATGGAGAGGCAGATAGGTAGGAAGATAAAGAAGCTTCAGATTGGTAATGTTGGAAAGGAAATGTACCAGTTCCTACGATTTGGCCAGAACACAGGTATTGCTACTCACTTCACAACAGATACAGATGGGTGGCTAAGGAAGTAATCCGTCCCTTGCTGGAGGAGGTTCGAAGGTTGTTGTCTAATGCAGAATTAGACAGATCGTTTTGGGCTGAGGCGACTGAGTATGCTAGCCATCTCATGAACATGTTGACTGCGATAGGAGGTAAAGCTCCATTGGATATTTGGTCTGGGGAAGCTGCTCAAGATCATTGTTTGCTGCGGGAGTTTGAAAGTCCGGCCTACTTCAGTGCCAAGAATGACAAGGTGAATCCGCGAGCAAAGAGGTTTGTCTATTTTGGAGTCAAGAGGAACAGCTACAGGTTGTGAGACCCCGAAGACAAGAAGATCGTGATGAGCAGGAATGTCACATTTGGAGAGACTTCAGTGTTGAAGTCCACCGTCTCTCAGTAGGTGGAGAGGACGGAGACCAAGGGAGGATCGCAGCGGGTGGAGGTCGATGCTACTCCATCATCTCCAGTTGGTTCGACATTAGAGGAGGCTTCACCGGAGGTGACACCGGGTGGAGATCATGATACCAAGAGTGATGCTGAACAGGTTGAAGACATCGCGGAGGATGTTGAGTTGTTTGCAGCCATTGGAACCAAGGTGAAACCACGCTTGTGGGGAAAGAAGCATGAATCTCAAGCTTATGATCGTAACAAGCTGAAGTTGAAGGCCGTTGTCCTCCATGATGGTCGGAAAGAGGTTCGTATGACTCGGTCAGACAGGTTCACTGCTGCAAATAGAGGTACCAGTGCTTGAGCTTGAAGAAGCTCATCTTAATGAACTACGGTTGGCTTGATTCTTTTGGGCAAAGGTACGTAGGCAGCCGTAAAGGCGCAGCCATTTGGTGATGCAACTCTTATGGAGCTATTTGGGTTCTCGAGAAGCTGTTTGGATCTTCACGTAGAGGTGAAGAGTGTGGCCAATGGAACTCCATGTAGAGGTGGAAAGGTTTCACGTAGAGGTGAAGCGTTATAGCCAGTTGGACTTCACGTGGTGGTGAGGTGTTGTGATCTCGATGAACAGGTGATCTTCCGGTGAGAAGATGTTGAGCTTGCATAAGGAGTGGTGTACATCCAGTTGAAGCTGATGATGTTTGGTGTGCTCTACGCAGACTTGGTTGGACCGTCAGTGGAAGACAGGTAGACTAGAGAGAGCTAGTCAGGGGAGAGTCAGTGTTGGCTCGTAAGGAAGTCTTCGTGAGGTCGTGAAGTTGCGGAGGAGGAGCCACGGTATGTAATCGGCAAGTATGAAAATTCTCCTAAGGTGAAGTGCAGGGAAGGCATGCGCGATGTTTCCAGTGGATAGCTGAGCTAAAATATTCCAAGCCGAGATCGTGTGTCGATTTCGCCGAGATCGTGTGTCGATTTCGTCCGGTGCGCGCAAGTCGAGATCGTGTGTCGATTTCGCCGAGATCGTGTGTCGATTTCGCCAGGTGATAGACTGGGGTACGTTGGAGATCGACTCAGATTTGAAAAATCTTCGCCGAGGTGGAGAATTGTTGGAAAGAGAGAATATTGCTAAGGAAGTTGACATGGATTGCCGAGGGGTCGTCGAGGTGATCGCCAAGAAAGTCGACGACGAAAAGGCGAAGGAAACAACAGCAGAAAATAGCAGCAGCAGCAGAACAGGTTGGCCGGTTGACCGCCCGCAGCATCAGGAACTCGGTCGACCGGCGTGCACAACGTGCACAAGGAAATAGATCGGTCGACCGCCCTGTCGACCGACTGAAGTGGCCCAACTCTCTGTTGGGCACCCGGTCGACCGCCGGTCGACCGGTGGAAGGGTCGGTCGACCGCCCGGTCGACCGACAAGCGGGTGCGGGCTGCGAGTGCAAATTTGAAAATCTGTTTGTATTTAAGGGGTTGGCTGTTTTCTAGGGTTTGAATCTTGTAGAAGATCCTTGAGAAGAAAAAGGCTGGAACTCTCTTGCATTCAAAGAGGCTGCTAGCCATTATAATCTTCCCAAAGCAATTAAATCTCTCTCTGATTGCCCCGAGGACGTAGGCGTTGAGGCCGAACCTCGTTAAATTTGTTGTTTGCGTGTGTTATTTCTGTTGGAATTGAAGAATATAAAGGTGAATCTTCGAGTTGAATTATGGCAAGATCCGTTGATCGAATCAACCGGATGATGGTTGGAGTGTGTTCTCCTTCCATTGGTGATGAATGTGGTATATTCACATGTTCAATTCCGATTTCGAATGAATGAGATATTCAAGTCCAAAGATTGTCTAATTCAAAGCCAAAAAGGGGCTAAAGTTAGCTACAAGCATTTAGTCCCACATTGGCCATGTGATGGAAGCTTATGGGGTATAAATAGAGGAAAATGAGAACAAAGGGTGTGCCCTTTGGGTACTTGGAGTTTTCGCGCGCGAAAAGGAGGGAACTATGCACGTACATACGTACGTGCGCGCACGCGCGCCGCCGCTGGCGGCGGCGGCCGGCGCCGTAGCCGGCGCCGGGGCCGGGTCCGTGGCTCGGGCCTCGGTCCTGGGCCTGGGCCTGGGCTGAGTTCCCTACCTGGTTCTTTTTGAATCAGGGTCCGTAGGTCCAGCCCGCCCGCAAAAGGATTCGAACCACCCGCCAACGGGTGTCCGCGCGAACGGATCCGAACCGTTCGCCAACCGCTGTCGGAAAACCGACAGAGCGGTTGGGCGGTTGAACAGTTGCGACGGTTCTGTCCGAACCGTCGCAACTGCTGACTTTTGGCGGACGAGAATGCCCTTCCGGAGCGCTAAAAAAGCGCTCCAGAATTCCATTCTCAGACACACCAACTCCAAGAAAATCTCTCTCTCTCTCTCTCTACAGTTTTGAATTGAATTCTGAACCGGGCTCCAGCGAAGTGGGAATCCACGACTTCCAGAGCGACTTCCAGCGAAGTGGGAATCCGCGACTTCCAGAGTGAAGTGGGAATCCGAAGCACCTTCCTAAAGGAGATTCTACCAAATTCTTCAACCTTCCTACATCCTTAACAGTGGGTGTTCCTCCAAAGAATAAGACAAATATTCATTTGAAATTTGTCATTATACCGCTGCTTTGCTAATCCTGTGTAGGTACTGGTTGACTACGGTTCGACCGTACGGTGATTTGGTAGTGCTATCCAAATACGTGAAGAAGTGTTGTATCTTGGGAGACCAGCGTCCATTATCCCGTTAGCACCGGTGCGGGGGACGTAATTGTCTTAAGGAAATTCGCTCTAAGCGTACCTCACTTCAAATACTGTATAAATGGATTAAGTCCTTTATACAGGGGATATACTCTACCGTATATCGAGATTGACTTAGATTCAGTCTAAGTGATACTGTATAAGTGGACTAAGTCCTTTATACAGGGGATATACTTTACAGTATATCAAGACTGACTTGGATTCAGTCTAATTGGTGCTTAAACCAAGGAAGGAAATTGAAAGGTGGTTCTTAAATTAAGGAACGTTCTATTGAACGGAAAACCTCCCACCTGATATTTGCCGACCTGGCCAATTAGATTGTTGATATCTCAGTGATCTTGATTAGTTGTCAGATTGATTCTTGTTAAGCAGGATACGCAACAATCTTAAGACAATTACGGTTTCTTACTTCTGTTCTGCTTGAACTTGCAGATAAAATGTCTGAGACAAATCAAGATAGTACAAGCAAGGCAACAAACATACCGCTCCAAGGTTTGATGCCTACTCCACTTCCTAACCCGAAGCCGAAGAAGCCAGGAAAGTTTGATGGCACAGAGTTCAAGAGGTGGCAACAGAAGATGCTCTTCTACTTGACCACTCTTCGTCTGGCCAAATTCCTGCAGGAGGATCCACCAGAACCCGGAACTGATCGGGACTCAGTCCTTGCAGTAGATGCTTGGACACAAGGTGACTTCCTTTGCCGAAATTATGTTCTTAATGGACTGGATGACTCTCTTTATAATGTCTACAGTCCTATCACTACGGCAAAGAAGTTATGGGCCAGTCTTGACAAAAAGTACAAGACTGAAGATGCTGGTACCAAGAAGTTCGTCGTTGGACGATTTCTGGAGTACAAAATGGTGGATAGCAAGACTGTCATCAGTCAGGTGCAAGAGTTCCAACTTATCTTGCACGAGATAGAGGCCGAAGGTATGATTCCTGAAACTTTTCAGGTTGCAACCATCGTGGAGAAACTCCCCCCAGCGTGGAGAGACTTCAAGAACTACCTGAAGCACAAGCGAAAGGAGCTAAAGTTGGAGGATCTCATTGCGAGGCTTCGTATAGAGGAGGACAACCGCAAGTCCGAGAAAAGGAGCAGCAAGAACTCCTACGAAGCAAAAGCAAATGTGATCGAAGACTCAAAGGGGAAAGCGTCTACTTCCAAAAGCTTGAAGCGGAAGAAGACATCCCAGGGGTACAAAGGCAAAGCCCAAGACGGCAAAAGCATGCGCTTCAAAGGAACCTGCTACATCTGCAACAAAGAAGGCATAAGGCCAATGAATGCCGCAGCCGTCTAAAGAAGAATAAGAAGAGCCACCCACAGGCGAACATGACCAACCATGAATCACCAAGTCTTTCAGCTGTGGTGTCAGAAGTGAATCTGACAACCATAACAAAAGATTGGTGGGTAGACACGGGAGCTACCCGACACATTTGCTCGGAGAAATTATTATTCTCAGAATATCAAAGGCTAGAGCAAGATGAACAGCTATTCATGGGTAATTCAACTTCCTCAAAGGTTGAAGGAAAGGGAAAGGTCATCCTGAAGTGGACATCGGGGAAAGAGCTTACTCTTAACGATGTCCTTCATGTTCCAGACATCCGCAAGAATTTGATCTCCGGATCAATACTTAGTAAGAAAGGATTTAGAATTGTATTTGAATCTGATAAATTTGTACTTACTAAGGGAGGGATGTATGTGGGAAAGGGCTATCTTGTTGATGGACTTTTTAAAGCCAATGTTGCAGTGGTTGATAAAAAGTCCGTGTATTTGTACCCAAAGCTAATAAATAAAGGAAAATCTTCTGTTTATTTGCTTGAGTCTCCTAATTTGTGGCATGCTAGATTAGGGCATGTAAATTACAAGTCTTTGAAAAAACTTGTCTAATCTGGGATATATTCCTAAACTCAACTTGGAAGAAATTCGCAAGTGTGAGATTTGTGTTGAGGCCAAGTTGGCTAAAAATTCATTTCACTCAATAGATCGAAATACAGAACCTTTAGGGTTAATTCATAGCGATCTATGTGACTTGAAGTTATGCCAACTAGAGGCGGTAAAAAGTATTTCATTACTTTTATTGATGACTGTACAAGATACTGTTATGTGTATCTTTTAAACAGTAAAGATGAGGCAATAAATATGTTTATAACATATAAAGCCGAAGTTGAGAATCAACTCAACAAGAAAATCAAGATTCTAAAATCCGATAGAGGCGGAGAATATGAATCAAATGATTTTAGTGAGTTATGTGCTAGTTTTGGTATAATACATCAAACTACAGTACTATACACTCCTCAGCAGAATGGAATTGCTGAACGGAAGAACAGAACTTTGAAGGAGATGGTTAATTCCATGCTCGTAAGTTCTGGAGCTCCGCAGAACTTGTGGGGGGAAGCTCTATTAACTGCAAATCATATTCTAAATAGAATACCCTACAAGAAACTTGGTCTAATACCATTCGAGTTATGGCATGGAAGGACACCTTCCTACCATTATCTCAAAATGTGGGGGTGCCTTGCAAAGGTGCTGGCACCATTACCCAAAAGACTAAGTTGGGAGCAAAAACTATGGACTGCGTATTCATAGGCTATGCCTTGAATAGCAGTGCCTACATATTTCTAGTTCATAAATCAGAAATACCTGATATTAATGTAAACATGATTATCGAATCTCGAGATGCTGTGTTCTTTGAAGATATCTTCCGTACAAACGGGAAGCAGATAAGACTTCTGGGAAAAGAACACACGAGATGGCATTCAGGGACGAAAGCCCCGAGGAACCAATTGTAAATGCGGAAATTGAACCAAGAAGAAGTCAGAGATCTAGAATCTCAAAATCTTTTGGTCCAGATTTCATAGCATATGCTATTGAGAGCGAGCCTCAAACATTTAAAGAGGCTATGTCAACCCCAGAAGCACAAATGTGGAAAGAAGCTATAAATAGCGAAATAGAATCCATACTAAGTAATCATACTTGGGAATTGGTAAACTTGCCTCCTGGAAGTAAACCAATTGGGTGTAAGTGGATTTTCAAACGAAAATTAAAACCCGATGGATCTATCGATAAGTACAAGGCTCGATTAGTAGCCGAGGGTTATCGACAAAAAGAAGGACTTGACTACTTCGATACTTATTCACCAGTAACAAGAATAACGTCCATTCGGATGTTGATTGCGATTGCAGTATTGCACAACTTAGATATCCATCAAATGGATGTCAAGACTGCATTCTTAAATGGTGAATTAAATGAAGAAATATATATGGAGCAACCAGAAGGATTTAAAGTCAAGGGCCAAGAACACAAGGTGTGTAAATTGGTAAAATCCTTATACGGTTTAAAGCAAGCTCCAAAACAATGGCATGGGAAATTTGATGGTGTCATGATCAAAGATGGATTCACTATCAATGAATGCGATAAGTGTGTTTACACGAAAACAGTTGGAAACGCATGTATCATTGTTTGTCTTTATGTAGACGACATGTTGATACTTGGGACTAATATTGAGATTATTAAGTCCACTAAACGAATGTTATCCAACAGTTTTGATATGAAGGATCTAGGAGTTGCTGATGTAATTTTAGGAATTAAAATTACTAGAACACCAGATGGAATCAGTCTATCTCAATCTCACTACGTGGATAAGATGATAGAAAGATTCAAGGATCATGGGATAAAGGAGAATACAAATCCTTTTCTCCCACACGTCCACCTTCATAAGAATACAGGAACTGGGATACGCCAGTTGGAGTATTCGCAGGTTATCGGAAGTCTAATGTATTTGATGAATTGCACTAGACCCGATATTGCTTACGCTGTAAGCAAGTTAAGTAGATACACTAGCAATCCTAGTGATCTACACTGGACCGCTCTACTACGAGTATTGGGTTACGTATCACATACCAAGGAATATGCCTTGAGATATGGAAAGTATCCTCCTGTACTGGAAGGATACAGTGATGCTAATTGGATTGCAGATTCTGAGGAATCAAATCAACTAGCGGATACGTATTTACTCTAGCAGGAGCAGCGGTATCATGGAAATCTTCTAAGCAAACATGTATTGCCCGTTCCACTATGGAATCAGAATTCATAGCCTTAGATAAGGCTGGAGAAGAAGCAGAATGGCTTCGACAATTCTTAGAAGATATACCTTTGTGGCAAAAGCCAGTGCCCGCTATATGTATACACTGCGATAATCAAGCAGCTATATCTAGGGCACAAAATGTTTTATACAACGGTAAGTCTAGACATATTCGTCGTAGACATAATACCGTGAAGCAGTTGCTCTCAAATGGAATTATCTCTATTGACTTTGTATCGTCAAAGGATAATTTAGCGGATCCGCTTACTAAAGGTTTAAGTGGAGAGCGTATAAACTGCGCATCGAGGGGAATGGGTGTAAAAGCCTAACCTTACCGAGTCAGCTTAATGGAAACCTCACCTAGCGACTGGAGATCCCACGGACTAAGTTCAAGAGGAAAAACTAGTTATGATTGACTCAGCAAGTAAGCACTTGGGAGCTTGACTCCAATCCATTCCTAAGGTGCACATAAGTGCTTGTCTTCAAGTGGATTAAGGATAAGCTTAACGCTTTTAATGATGCCTATATCTTGTTACTAAACAAGTGGAGTAGAGTAGACTACTCTTAATAGGTCCATCACCTATGTGAGTATAGAGTTGGGTTGGCTCTTTGGGAATCTCTATGGAGGCTGTTATTCCCTAAAGATACTCTATGAAATCAAGAATGTCCAGGGCCAAAACGGACACAACCGAGAACCAAAGTTGATTTGGAAAGTTACTGTGTGAAGCTTGTTGACTTGGCTTACACTAACGGCTAACAGTTCAAGACCTAGTTCACTGATTAGCCAGTAAGTCCGATAAAGCTCTCACTATGGAAGGTTCAAGAGCTAGTTCACCTATCCTTATGCAGTTTCTTTTCTAAAGTACCTTACACAATAGAGTCAGTCTCTTTGTGTGTCATTTCCTTGAATCTCCATTCATTGTGGGGGATTGTTGGAATTGAAGAATATAAAGGTGAATCTTCGAGTTGAATTATGGCAAGATCCGTTGATCGAATCAACCGGATGATGGTTGGAGTGTGTTCTCCTTCCATTGGTGATGAATGTGGTATATTCACATGTTCAATTCCGACTTCGAATGAATGAGATATTCAAGTCCAAAGATTGCCTAATTCAAAGCCAAAAAGGGACTAAAGTTAGCTACAAGCATTTAGTCCCACATTGGCCATGTGATGGAAGCTTATGGGGTATAAATAGAGGAAAATGAGAACAAAGGGTGTGCCCTTTGGGTACTTGGAGTTTTCGCGCGCGAAAAGGAGGGAACTATGCACGTACATACGTGCGCGCACGCGCGCCGCCGCTGGCGCCGGCGCCGGTGCCGGGGCCGGGCTCGGGTCCGGGTCCGGGTCCGTGGCTCGTGGCTCGTGGCTCGGGCCTGGGCTGAGTTCCCTACCTGGTTCTTTTTGAATCAGGGTCCGTAGGTCCAGCCCGCCCGCGAAAGGATTCGAACCACCCGCCAACGGGTGTCCGCGCGAACGGATCCGAACCGTTCGCCAACCGCTGTCGGAAAATCGACAGAGCGGTTGGGCGGTTGAACAGTTGCGACGGTTCTGTCCGAACCGTCGCAACTGCTGACTTTTGGCGGACGAGAATGCCCTTCCGGAGCGCTATAAATAGCGCTCCAGAATTCCATTCTCAGACACACCAACTCCAAGAAAAATCTCTCTCTCTCTCTCTCTCTACAGTTTTGAATTGAATTCTGAACCGGGCTCCAGCGAAGTGGGAATCCACGACTTCCAGAGCGACTTCCAGCGAAGTGGGAATCCGCGACTTCCAGAGTGAAGTGGGAATCCGAAGCACCTTCCTAAAGGAGATTCTACCAAATTCTTCAACCTTCCTACATCCTTAACAGTGGGTGTTCCTCCAAAAGAGTAAGACAAATATTCATTTGAAATTTGTCATTATACCGTTGCTTTGCTAATCCTGTGTAGGTACTGGTTGACTACGGTTCGACCGTACGGTGATTTGGTAGTGCTATCCAAATACCGTGAAGAAGTGTTGTATCTTGGGAGACCAGCGTCCATTATCCCGTTAGCACCGGTGCGGGGGACGTAATTGTCTTAAGGAGATTCGCTCTAAGCGTACCTCACTTCAAATACTGTATAAATGGATTAAGTCCTTTATACAAGGGATATACTCTACCGTATATCGAGATTGACTTAGATTCAGTCTAAGTGATACTGTATAAGTGGACTAAGTCCTTTATACAGGGGATATACTTTACAGTATATCAAGACTGACTTGGATTCAGTCTAATTGGTGCTTAAACCAAGGAAGGAAATTGAAAGGTGGTTCTTAAATAAGGAACGTTCTATTGAACGGAAAACCTCCCACCTGATATTTGCCGACCTGGCCAATTAGATTGTTGATATCTCAGTGATCTTGATTAGTTGTCAGATTGATTCTTGTTAAGCAGGATACGCAACAATTTCTTCTGGTGATTGTTTTGTGCTGGTTGTGATTGTTCTTCGTGCGTGGGAGATTCAAGGAGGGATCCTCTATCGGTTGTTGTCGCTGTTGGGGCACAACAGAAACATGCAAGATATGCTTATATTTTTGCTGATGCAATGCATAGCGAACATTAGCAAACTTATTTGAAAAGAGTAAATGAGACATTTTGAGTGGCCACTCTCACCACAAATAGCATATCCTTGTGTTTCGGCGCTTCCCTTCTCGTTGATGGATTGAAGTGAAATTTCAGGAACCTTATCTTGCGCGTGGATGGGGTGGAGCTAGATTTGCAATCAGGGACTTCATAAGGAGTCATCTAATTAGAAGAAACACAACATTGTCTCGGTTCCCATGGTTGAGTTAATTGCTGCATACTGGGCCTCGATTTGCTGTCATGGGTGTTGGGAGCAAAAAAAAAAAACGGTATAGACCAAAGAGGACTCATTAGGAGTCATTCATTGAATTTTTGAATTTATTCTAAAACAACAATGGATATTTTCGCTCCCCACGACTGGTCAGGACCTGACTTTGCTCCTCAGTGATCACCAGTTCGAATCCTGGTGTGTGGTGGTAAATGTCCACAACGCACAGGCTCGAATTCGTGATCACCCATGGGGAGAGAAGCTCTACAACCCAGGGTGGAATATTAGGCCACTTACGGGAGACTAGAGATATAGCTATATGACTTAACCTAATTAATAACTTCCGGTGCTCGCATATCCTGCAAGAGGAGGACATGGTTGCAGATCTAGTTCAAGGGAATTTCGGCCCATGGTAATAAGAGGATGTAGTAGTCTTTCCATATAGCAAAGGAGACACACACCCACACAGATAAATATTTAGACAAAAGAAAAAAAAAATTGAGTTTGTCATTTCATTATGGGCCTCCATAATTCCGCACATACACGATAGTAATCTTCTAGACATTTAATGTTATACAAACTAAACAATTGAGACTTTGCTTGTCTTATTGACTCTATACTTGATGTTATTGTGGTTTACAAAAATCATCCTAATTATTCATAAAGTACATTATTACAATATAAAATCTCCATAAAAAAACTCTAATCCCTCATTCTTCGCAAAAGTCATCAGTTTATTTATTGTATTTCTTTCTCTAAGTTTTTATGAGTTTATTCCTCTCTTTACCTTAAAGATCTTATATTCTTCTTTCCCTCTGGTCTGTTTGGTTATCGTAATTGGCTGTAATTGATAAATCCTAATTGATTACGATTGTAAATTCAAAAGCGCCAGGGACGAAGAAGAAATGAGGAAGAAGAATGTGACATTTTAGGATAAGAATAAAATTGTAAAAAAATAATGACACACTTGTAAATATTTTAGAGTGCCTTCCCCGTATGTTGGGTGGCAATATCCGCTCTCGAAAACGACTCTTTTTTTTTAAATCCTAAATCTAATAGCTTTGTTGCACGTGCATTGCCCCAATCTCGTCACCGATTTTTGACACGCCATCACGCTCCGGTTTTTTATTATTTTTTTGGTGGAAACTCACTGCCCGTTTATTCAATGAGATAATTTTGATTCCCAACGCCGTTGGCTGATGTTCCCCGTAGCATGCTCACACACCTCCTTGTACCTTAACCTGTGCTCTCCCCTCATTAGCCAGAGAAAAGAAAACGTTCCACTTAACTCTCCGAATCTTTCGTAGTAATCGTTTAGTTTAAACTGTTCCGAAGTCATATATTATAATTATATAATAATAATTATACTCGGTTTTATAGAAAGAAAAGAATCCCAAATATTTGTTCTCCCTCTTCTCGATCGTTGCTTCAGTTTTTGAAAAATCTCCTCCTCCTCCTCCTCCTCCACCTCCTCTCTCTCTCGATGGATAACGCCAAAGAGAACGCTGCCGTCGAGAAAACCGCCGGCGAAAACCCTAACCCTACCCCTAACGCTCCATCTGAACCGGAATCTGTTTCGGAGGCGGTGAACCCCAACCCGAACGCGAATACTCCATCGAGAACGCCATTCACGAGCCTCGGGCAGGTCGACGCCGACCTCGCCCTCGCCCGCGCCCTCCAAGAGCAGGTAAAATGAGGGTTAGGGTTTGGATCCTTTGAGAATCTTTCACAATTTTTGGGCTTTTTTTTTGAGGTTCTCGATCTTGATTAATTCGGCTGCAGGAGAGGGCGTACATGATGTTGAGAATGGATGGTGATGTGGGCGGATATGGGAGCTCCGGATCTGGTAGCTATGTATATGAGGATGAATTGGGGGAGGAGGAAGAAGAAGATGATCATCATCATCTTGATCATCCCGATGAGGATCATGGTAGTGTTGAAGGGAGTGATTATGGCGAGGACGCGTTCGATGCAAATGATGAGGAGCTTAATCCGGCGGATTTGAGAGTGATGAGGCTTTTGCCAGGGCTCTGCAGGATGCCGAGGAGAGAGAAGTCGCTGTTAGGTTGATGGCGCTTGCTGGACTAAATGATTGTGAGATAGATTTTAATTTTGATGTTTTGATGCTTTATATTGCAAGTGATTATTCACTTTTCCCCGTAAAGTTTTAATTTTGCTTTGCTTTATGTTGCTAGGGGGAGTTGTAGAGCGCGGAGACCACGTTAGGCATCCTCAGGTGAGCAGAAATTGGATTGTCAATTGTTTTAATTGCAGGCTTAAACATCTTTGTCTGATTAAGTAATGAATTATTTTGATTCCTAGAGGCAGTCAGTGTTTATGCTTTTCAGATAAATCATAATCTGCCATAATGCGTTGATTAGCATTTGTTTTTCTCCTTCCGTTTGTTAAATCATGGTTTATTCTGAGCCTGACAGATACCACTTAGACACCTATATTGAGTATGAGATAAAGTAATACTACTAGAATGGGTCAGATACAGTATTCATGTTCAACAGTAGGGTAGTTACATATATCCATTCCTTTTTAAGCATGTTTATATTTTCAGTTCTGATAACATTTGAGCTAGATATGTTGTTTCTAGATGTATCTGGGAATAGGTCTCATTTCTTGTGACATATAAGGCAACACATATTGTTAAAACGGCAAACCTGGTTAAGTCCTAAGAAGGCAATCAAAGTGGCAATAAGAAGCCTTCTCCGATCACAGCTTAGGCCAAAGTGACTTTCTGGAATATGTTGCCCACTTTCATTGTACTGCACGTGGATTATAACGTTTCTGTAAAAAACATTACATTTCCATTAGTAAAAACATGAGTTTAATCGATCAATGCACTGAGCCAATTTCCCGAGAGAACGCGATGTGTTGCTCTAGAAAGACATGTTTTACTTAGACATAATTCAGTTTTCTCGATATAGATAAAAACATCATGCCACTAGTTAAGCAGAAGATGAACCCACTTTGACTATGTACAATCTAACTGCCACCTTTAACATTTTTTTTCCTTCTTCTGCATTTAGTGGAGCTGGATGAAATCTTCTGCATTATCTTCCCATAACGATTTAACGCTACTCTACTGTGTTCCTTTGCTGCTTCGTTCGTGCCGTGTGCTGTTGCAGCCGTTAGGACTGACTTTACCCTGTTGCAATAGCCTATTGCTTCATGGATGAATTCCATAACGTCTGCCCTATGGTCAATTGGTAGATGTAGCGAAGGCTGTTTCCCCACGCCAAATCTCAGGGCTGACGCTCCAGACACCTACCAAATCTGAGTCCTGATACTGCTACTTCTACAGTCCAACCAAAAATCATACTCCATAACCAATCTTCATTATCTTTGATCTACACCACTTTCAGCCACCATTTTCATTATACAAGAATGGTAAATGTTAAAATTGTGTGCATTAACAAATCATTTTATGAAAGTGATTACCAGTCAGAGTTGTCAGAAAGAACAAATCATCGTTTAGAAAATTTTTTGAAAAAATAGAGGCAGAAAGGAAGGAAACGGAATTCAATGTTCTCTCTATTAATAATGAATGTTGTAAATTAGGGGTTGAAATTAGAAGTTTGAATTCTACCTTTGCCTTGTTTAGCTCTTGGACGGGAGATAACCTAGAGGAAGTGAAACTAATATTGGACATGGTCTTTTAACTGCATTGAGATTGATAGGACTCTTCCAGCGTTAATGTGTTTTTAGTGTGTTTATCAGCTCGAAGGTTTCGTGCAAGTTTTAGAATTGGTAGTTCTCAATTTTTTTTTTACTTTCCTTCCTAATTTTGTTTGAAATGTCAATTTGTTCAACAACCTTACCATTGTTTGAGAAGAAGGGGGAGGGGTGTGGTGATGGTGGTGATGGTTAGGGCCAGCGGAGGTGTCCACTTAAGCAAAATTGCAGTCTACAATGATTCTTCAAAAGAATGATTCATTCAATGAAATCTTAACGAGTCGCAATATCTCTACCATCCATATGGGAGTATGTGGTGTTCACGCGTCAGACTTCACTCCAAATGAAATTGAGGGAGCATATATCAAATGAATAAAAATTTTTTAAAAAAAAGAGAGGAAGAAAGAAAAGAAAAACTATGGGAAAAGAGGAGGATAAAGAAATAAGAAACAAAGAAAGAAGAAATAAGAAGAAAGAATGAAATAAAGAAATCCTAGAAATAGTGAAACAGAAAAAAAGAAAAAGAAAACACAGTCGTTTGCCAGAGCTGGAGGTGGCTTGTAGGAGGCATCAGTGAGGTGGTTTGCTGACATTGAGATCCAAGGTAAAAAAGAACATAGAATCGTGGAGTCTGTTATGGTTCGTTAGTGAGGCATCAGCGGAGGTGGTTCACTAACACTGAAATCGGAGGTGGTCTGCCATTCTTGCTGTTGTCCTTTGGTAACTTTGGTTCAGTTCAGGATATAGGGAAGAATGACGTCTAGGGATTTGGTTAACTTATGGCTGGTATTTTTTACCCCATTACGGCCCGATTACACTCTTCATAAGATCGCGTGGTAGGATTATGAGATAATGGGAGTAAATGGGCATCAATGGTATTATCCATACTATATTAAACACACACTTCTTATAAAAGAGCATTGTGTGCGTGATCGCCTGAGCAATTTGGTTCTTATTGGGTTGTCATTCTTCTCGGGAAAACTTTGGAAGGGGGCATTTACAGTTGTCACAGGACATATAACATGGAGCACAACTAGTATTACTCATGAAACACTAAAGCAAATGAAAACAACAATGAGGAGTTCTGGGGCGTTGATTTCCATTGTGACGTGGATATAGACAGATGTTGTGACTGATCTTTCTAATTTACTAATAGAAGTAGCAGCAGACTTGTAAGTGGTGGGTGTTTCATACATTATGCCATGGATAGGGTAACAACAATTGTGTGCCCGAGGGCTAAGGATTGCTATGAGAAGTGACAGTCTGATTTCAGTGTGAAATTTAAGCAACAAATGACAGATATGTGGCGGACACGGCGGTTAAGTCACTACCTTTATAGTTGAATATAAACAATTGTGTGCTGTTTCAATCGAAGTAAAGGAGATGTAAGAGCTTCACAATTTCTCTTTGGCCTTCATCACAAGTTTTCTAAAGTTCATTACATGATCTGATTGAATATTTGTTCCACGGGGGCCACTACGACTCTACAATGTCTATTCCCCTTTTTCTCTTGCCAGTGGAGTTGTTTGTCCAGTGTTTCTTAATCAATATGTTTTGGGATCCTGAATGCAAACTACTTGCCTGGATACTATTTAAAGATATGAGCAATGTGTTTTATGCCTTGGAGTGCTTAATTATAACCTTCTTCTCTTTCTCCTTTTCATCTTCCTTGTCATCCAGTAAATTACATGAATTACGCTGTTTCAAATTGAATGTAGTTTTACATCTGCTGAACCGAGTGTGTAGTCTTCTTATGAAAAACACTAGCCTTTTCCTTTCTTCCTTAAAAATAAATCTTATTGTCATGCACCGAATTACACAAATTACTCTGGGTCAACCGAACATAATGTCACATTGGCTAAATCCTGGAACGTGTAGTTTTTAAGAATCATCAAGCTTTCAGGGGAACATGCGAAGCTAGAAGAGAGTTTTTGCACTATACAACTGGTAGCTATTTGCAATAATGCACAGGTGCCTGATGTGCAAAACTGTTGATTCACATATCGAGCAGTTGAATTATTGCATGCTTGATTGATAGCATTTGGAGATGGCGCTGCATTCCACTTCCGCAGTCACTTGAATGTTTCAGGCTGCAGATTGACAGACAAGGACTGACAGCCATTGCTGTGCCCTGTGGCAGTTTGAAGAGACTTGAACATCTCTATGGCGCTTCGGGCATGGCTATGGTGTTGGATTTTCGCCATTAAGGTCCTGCCTTATTTCACAGCGTGGTTGTGAATGTGTTGCATTGTACTTCCTAGTTGTTTTAGGATAAGCTTCATTTGGTTCATATAGGAGGCCAGTCTTAAGGTTGATTCTAATCTTCATGTACAAAGACACAGAAGGCTTCATCTATGGCCATGGGAGAGTTTCCTTCCTGCTTAAACCAGAGGTGACTTCTTTCTGATGCTTTGTTTGTATCTATTACATGCCAATCACTAGTGCCCCTGTTTTTAAATGTATCGGCTTGCGACTAATGAGTTCTTGACGAATAAAAGATGTAAAAATTGTGTTTATGTCCTACCTTAGTGGCTATTATGATATCTTATGGACAACTGATCCTAGGAATTTTCTAAGATGGTAAATTGGAAGATGAAACAAGGCTCCAAGGTAACAGTTTGCCAATCACAAGCACAAGGAAAGAGTTTAGAGATGAAAATAAAATCTTTGCTGGTAGTTTGAGTTTGAAAAGTAGTATCTTAGGTTGTTGGAATATGTCATCAAAAAGGATACTCATAAAACTTAATCCTGTGGAGGTCTGACTCGCAGAATAATGTAAGGATTAGATGTCATGGGGATTGACGGTAAATGGGGATTGACGGAAAAAGTTGTAGTCTATGATAGAAGTGCGTTGGAATCAGAATGACCTTTGTTGGAAAAGTTTTGAAGGATACAAGGACGTTGGCTTGGGGATTGTAGTTCATTCTTTACCTTAGAGATGTGTATTAAGGGCGTAGACAGGTTATATGGAGTTGGACACTTGCCATGAACGATAGAATTTTGCTTTTTCTGGTTGTTTGCAAGTTTTGTTTGTTTATCTGACATGGTGTGCACGCGGGAAAAGAAACACACCCATCCACCCAAAGCGAGGGCATTCACACCAAACAAACACACGTGCAACACATACACAAACATCAGTGATTTGATGGATGCAACAATAATGTACAACCTTTAAAGTTCATTAACTAGCAACGATTAATTCTGTAGACCAATTAAATCTGTATTCATGGAGTTGGATAGCATGTATAAAGCTTTTGAATCTGTTAAATCTGTAGATTAAAATTCAGTAGACTGCTAATCTGCTATTGTTCTAGTCAACTTATATTTGTTGACGTCATGTTAGACACATACAAATTTTTGGTTAGGTCCGGGTCAAATTTGATTCTCAAGCCAAGAGCTAATTGCATGAGTAGCATCTTTCAAACAATTTTAATATCGAGTAACTCTTACGGTACGGCTAACAGCACTATCATGGTTTAAAGTCGCGGTCTCGGCCGCCGACTCGGCCGGATCGGTCTCGGCGACTCGGATCAGACTCGGACGATACACGCAAAACGCTACATAGAAAGCTACAAAAAATTATGAAAAAATCATAACAAATCGTAAAAAATGTAGACATCAAAATTTATGTATCACATATCCAAAACAAATTTTTTTTGAGGGGGTAACTGGGGAAATATGATGATTTGAGAGTAAATTCAGAAATATAAAAGATCTAAGGGGGTAAATATAAAAAATCCCAAAATTAAAAAAAAACAAAAAAAAGAAAAGGATAAAGGGGAGAGAGTCACCAGATCTCCCTCCCTCTAACTCTATCTCTCTCTCTCTCTCTCTCTCTCCCTTTCCCTTTTCTCTCTACTCCCTCCCTCTGGCTATCTCTCCCTTTCTCTCGTCTCGCTGCCTCTCTCTCCTCTCCCTCTCCCTCTTTCTCTGTCTCTCTCTCCCCCCTCTCTCTCTCGCGGTGGCGGCGAGCAGGAGTAGGCGGCAAAGGCGGGGGAGAGATCGGGCAGAGCAGGTGGCGGCAACGCAGGCAGCGGCGGCAAGCGAGCAGCGGTGAATCCAGATAAGTTTGGAGTTTTTTTTTAATTGAATCGGCATTGACTCGGAGCTGACTCGGCCGAATCAGTCCGAGTCGTATCGTGACTCGGCCAATTCGGTCGAGTCAACTCCGAGCCAAGACCGATTCGGTCGTTTCTAAAGGGATCCTTCAAATCGGGACTCGGACTCTCGTCTCGGCGGGTGCCGAAACAGATACGACTCGGCGACTCGTATCCGACTCGGCCGAGTCTTCGAACCGTGAGCACTATACTACATCACACAACCTCTAACATAAACTTTTCTAGAGGGATTCATAAACACCATCTTCAAGTAGAAGCAACACTTGCATTTTGCCACTAAATTGTAACATTAGTCAGTATATCCTTGGTACTGTTCTGTGCCATGTCACCATACTTGGTTCTTTCATTTTCCTTCAAGTGTTACTTATGCTAGCAAATGCTATGAACAGCATAGATTTTTATCTTGTTATCGTCCAGCTTTGTTTTGTATAAGGCTCTTTTATTATTTCTATCTATAACTTCAAAAATAGGATAAACTTGCTTTTGCATTTTTGAAATTTACATGCCAAAAAGTTCACAATATCACCACTATAGTTACTGTTACTTTAGAACTGGTATGATCCTGCTTTCATTAAGTCTCTTATTTTCCTTTTATAATTTTTCTATTTCAGGATGCATGGCAAGAGGTGGATCCAGATGAACTTTCATATGAGTAATCTAAATTCTCCTGCATGTTCCCCATTCATTTAATTTCTAGTTGGCCTGCTGACTAATGTTCTCCCCTCCTCCTTTTTGTTGTAGGAGCTAATTGCTTTGGGGGAGGTAGTCGGAACTGAGAGCAGAGGTCTTTCTGCGGATACAATTGCCTCCTTACCTTTAGTTAATTATAAAGCACAAAGTTCACAAAATGGTATCACTGACCAGTAAGTGTACATCTTTCTGTCATCTTTCTGTTGTAACTACTGTTAATAATCATAGTGTCTATGTGCAGATGTGTTATTTGCCGGTTAGACTATGAGGATGGTGATTCTTTAGTTGCGCTCTCATGCAAACATTTATACCACCCTGAGTGCATTAATCAGTGGCTCCAAATAAACAAGGTATTTGCAAAATCATCAAAGACCTCGCTTTTGCTCTCACTGTTTGTTTGCGCGTGCAGTTCAATTTGTTTCGAAGTAGGCTGCATACATGAATATTTGGAGTTTAGTTGCCCTTGATGTTAAATGATGTTTACAACATGGGTTTATTGTATCGAAAAGTTTCAGTTTTTTTTTAATTTTTTTTCTTTCTTTCTTTCATTTTTTGAAACATAGAATGGAACAAAAGCTCCAGGCATATATAGAAATATAAGGAGTTGTTACAAACCACCTACAACTAAGATATTACAGTTTTAATAACATCGCAACACCATCCAACATCAAGCCACTGTCAACTTTACAAGACATAGAACTTCTACCTACTAACCTAGGAAGCATATATGCAGACAAAGGACACAAAATGGACACAGATATGCGTCATGGGAATCCAGTAGAAAGTAGAACATGACGCCATGGCGACATGACACTAGAAAATATTAAATAATAAATAGAGTGAACACACGTATATAGGCATGCCCATGCATCCAAAAATTTAGACACATTCTAATGATATAATAACATAAAATAATTAAAATATATCATACATCTTTATTGACTTTGCAGCATTGGCTCTTCAAACTTTCAATGGAGTAGATCAATGTCTGGAGTAGATCAGTGTCTATTGAAGCATATTATAATACTCTTATGTAAGTCAATGTTTTGATAGCCTTTTTCTAATATTTTGTAGTATTCATATATAAATAAAGTAAATAAATATATCAAACATTTCATGTGAACAGAGAGGGTATGAGAGGTGTAAACACATATGTCCAAGAAGTGTTGCCCTAAACTTAAAAATGTAATATAGAATTAAAGACACATTTGAGAAGTACGCGAACGTGGCTGTGGAGTGTCCAACACGGTTCAAAGACTCGGCTGAGTCGGAGACGAGTCGGCTGAGTCGTATCCGTCTCGGCCCGCTTCGAGACGAGTCCGAGTCACGAGTCGGTTTACTCAACTCAGAGGAGACTGATTCGACCGAGAATAGGAGTTGACTCGGTCGACTCGGCATTATGATGATGATTTTGTACCTCATCGCAATTCAATGCGGAAATAACTACATTAGCATGTATTTTTGAATGTAGTTTGCGCAATTTACTATATCGTGCATGTATTTTGATATGTTTCTACCGACGACGCGTGTTTTATGCTTTCCTTTATGTTTAGTGTGTTGACATGTGATACATGAATGTGGATGTCTACATTTTTTAAAGATTTTTCGTGATTTTTTTAGAATTTTTTGAGCTTTCTCTGTAGCGTTTTGCGCGTATCGCCCGATACCGATCCGAGTCGCCGAGACCGATCCGTCTCAATGCCCGCCGAGTCGTCGGCGGCCGAGACCGCGACTGTGAACCATGGTGTCCAAGAAGTGTCAGTGCTTGACACACATGTCGGAGGGTCTGACATAGGCACAACTTTATGATAGAAGTATGTGTTCTTACATGACTAGCAATCAAAAAATCACATTAAAAAAAAGAAACTACGAACCTAAAGTGTTAAGTCACTTCATTCTTAATAGCAGCAGCCCAAAATGCAATAAAGGAACAATATCTCTGGCACCACTCAACAATTCTCCAGCCACTGTGGAAGTCCTTATCCAGCAGAAGCAGATGCTTGAACATTGTACCTCCTCTGAGCATGTGTGGAGATCAAAGCATCCATCTTTTGCCTTCAAAGGCAACGACAAAGGACCTAACAAAAAATTTACAAATTACAAAATAGAGTCAAGCTGATCTAA